>CM074720.1:540208346-540245410 GCA_037306005.1 Rhinophrynus dorsalis
TGTGAAAACGTTTAAAAAAAAAAAAATACCAGATTTAACATTTATAGAGAAACAAGATTGGAATAAAAAGACTTTTTTAAATGAGTTGAGTTCCCCTTTAAATGGAGCTTTTAAGTCCTTGAAAACTCTCCGCCACTGAGGAAATACTGGATTGGAAACCTTTTTAGCATTCAGGGAGTTAAAAGTACCATTTAGACAATGTTCAGTTTTTCTTGTCTCTTATAGTCCAATTGGTTTGCTCCAGAATTGCACTTTTTTGGCTTATTGAATGCAGCCCGTAATAAGTAGGGAGTAGAAAAAGGAGTGAGAGATGGCAGCAGTGCTTACCACTACATGGCTGCTTTTGCCCTTCAATAAATATTTCCCATTGTCTTTATTTGGGTGGATTTAAACCTCTTTTGTTTTTCTGTCAGCCTCCTCCTAAGGTCATTCCACCCCCCGCGAACAAGAAAAGGAAAAGGGCCACAGAGGAGAGCCCGGAGAACCAGCCGTTCAAACCCCTGCTCAGCGGGTCTATCCCAGTGGACCAGTTTGTGCAGACTCTGGAGAAGGTAGGAAGGTCGTCTGAAAATGATCCTGATCTGGGGACAGTCTGAGATTATATTATACTATTAAAGGAGTAGTAATACTTCATTTTATCTTTATTTTATTTTGTAGGCATTAAAAAAACATGAAGAACGATATAAGTCTTATCTCTCAAACCTTTATGGTTTGAGAGATATTCACAAGCAAAGTTTCCCCTCCTGCCCCTTTTACCTAATGTAAGCCATCTCTTCTCAGATGTGGAATCCAGTCCATAGACCAGACAGATAACAGAAAGGGACAATCTTCTTCCTATGAGAACAATGAAAGCCCTGCCCCCTTGACAAGTTTTTCAGGTTTTTCCCTTATCTTAATTGAAGATTGTCCCTCTCTGCAATCTACCTGGGCACCTCCCTTCTGATCTGGCTGAGCAGTGTTACATCAGTAAAAGGGGCGGGAGGGGGGTACTTTGTCATTGAATTACTCTTGAACTACAACTCTGACAGAATTGAAATAACACTCTCCAAAGTTTAAATACTATGATGATTAATTAGAGCTGCTTTTATTATGAAACATTACTATCCCTTTAAATCAATGGGAATTTTGGAAATCTTTATTTCTCCCCTATGGTGTCGTTGGCTTGCCCCAGTATTGCTTCTATTTTCTTTTGTGCATAAGGCCCTGTGTGTTTGTGGCACCAATCAGTGCTCAGTCATTACTGTAGTATAACTTGCTTAGGTGTGTTCCATAGTTAACCCTTTGATTGCCAGAGGGGTACGCAATGTGTTCCGTACCCCTCCGGCACTTTTTACCTCCTTTAGTAAGACTGTGTACAAACAGGCTTTGCTTGGTTTGAGGCTTTACTGTTTACTGGGTTTGAAGCTTTACTGTATACCTGCTTTGGGACTCATATTCTGAATTTCATGCCTCCCACTGGTGTGTGTCCTGAAAAATTGTGTGTGCGGCTGCTGAGAATCCATTCATTTCAGACGTGTCACCCCTCAGTGAATTTAATACAGCAAATTCACAAGGAAATGCAGCCTGATGCCACTTTAAAACCCTGGCATCTGGTGAGCTGTGTAATACACTACTGCAGTCTTAACCGCTTCAGTGCTAGATACTTTCTAACAGAGTTACAAAGCCTCATTTTGTAAGGGGTTCGAAGTAGCAAGTTAACCCTTTAAAGAGATAGTAATGTTTCACAAAAAGAGCAGCTCCAATTAATCTTCATAGTATTTGGGCCATGGAGAGTGTTATTTCAATACTGTCAGAGCTGTAGTTCAAGAGTAATTGAATGATAAAGTATCCCCCTCCTGTCCCCTTTTACTGATGTAACACTGTTCACCTCAGAACAGAAAGATGGTGTCCTGATGGCTTGCAGAGAGGGACAATCTTCAGTTAGCATAAGGGAAAAACCTATCAAGGGGGGCAAGGTTTTCATTGTTCTCACAGTAAGAAGATTGTCCTTTTGCTGTAAGCTGTCTAGTCTTAAGACCAGATTCCACATCATTCAATTACTCTTGAACTGCAACTCTGACAGTATTTAAATAACACTGTCCGTGGCCCAGATACTGTGAAGATTAATTGGAGCTGCTTTTATTTTGAAACATTACTGTCTCTTTAATGACCAGGAGGTCTGCAACACTCCGCTGTCTGGTCAGCTAGGAGCAGGTCCATTGGTTAAAATCTGCTCCCTTATTTGCTGCAGCCAGTATGAAACACAGCTTTCACCCATCACTGGCCAACCAGTGATATGTTAGGAACACAGATAGTGCCTCACATAATTTTGTTTTTTTACTGCCCTGCGCTGCCTTCATGGGCTTTAAATCTCCTTCTTACAGATTAATCTGCGTTCATAATCAAGATAACTAGTAGGTTTTGTGGGCAGTGTGTGGTGTCAAAATGGGTGAGAGGACATGGAGCCACAGGGCAACTTCAAATTCACTCACCCATTGTGATGAAGGTTGCCACCTTTCTGCTATATTTATTAAAGAGGAACTATACATATAAGAATAAATGGCTCTTAAGGTGTTTAGCAGACGCACGTACCTAGGTAGGAGTCCATCATACAGCAGTCAGGTGTATATGTATATAATTACTGTGTGTAATAGAAGCACTTACCTAGGTAGGAGTCCATCATACAGCAGACAGATATATCTTTATAATTACTGTGTGTAACAGAAGCACTTTCCTAGGTAGGAGTCCATCATACAGCTGTCAGGTATATCTGTATAATTACTGTGTGTAACAGAAGCACTTTCCTAGGTAGGAGTCCATCACACAGCAGTCAGATGTATCTATATAATTACTGTGTGTAACAGAAGGACTTACCTAGGTAGGAGTCCATCACACAGCAGTCAGGTGTATCTGTATAATTACTGTGTGTGACAGAATCACTTACCTAGGTAGGAGTCCATCACACAGCAGTCAGGTGTATCTGTATAATTACTGTGTGTAACAGAAGCACTTACCTAGGTAGGAGTCCATCATACAGCAGTCAGGTGTATCTATATAATTACTGTGTGTAACAGAAGCACTTACCTAGGTAGGAGTCCATCACACAGCAGTCAGGTGTATCTGTATAATTACTGTGTGTAACAGAAGCACTTACCTAGGTAGGAATCCATCATACAGCAGTCAGGTGTATCTATATAATAACTATGTAACAGAAGGACTTACCTAGGTAGATGTCCATGATACAGCAGTCAGGTGTATCTGTATAATTACTGTGTGTAACAGAAGCACTTACCTAGGTAGGAGTCCATCATACAGCAGTCAGGTGTATCTGTATAATTACTGTGTGTAACAGAAGCACTTACCTAGGTAGGAGTCCATCACACAGCAGTCAGGTGCATCTGTATAATTACTGTGTGTAACAGAAGCACTTACCTAGGTAGGAGTCCATCACACAGCCGTCAGGTGCATCTGTATAATTACTGTGTGTAACAGAAGCACTTACCTAGGTAGGAGTCCATCACACAGCAGTCAGGTGCATCTGTATAATTACTGTGTGTAACAGAAGCACTTACCTAGGTAGGAGTCCATCACACAGCAGTCAGGTGTATCTGTATAATTACTGTGTGTAACAGAAGCACTTACCTAGGTAGGAGTCCATCACACAGCAGTCAGGTGCATCTGTATAATTACTGTGTGTAACAGAAGCACTTACCTAGGTAGGAGTCCATCACACAGCAGTCAGGTGCATCTGTATAATTACTGTGTGTAACAGAAGCACTTACCTAGCTAGGAGTCCATCACACAGCAGTCAGGTGTATCTATATAATAACTGTGTGTAACAGAAGTACTTACCTAGGTAGGAGTCCATCACACAGCAGTCAGGTGCATCTGTATAATTACTGTGTGTAACAGAAGCACTTACCTAGGTAGGAGTCCATCACACAGCAGTCAGGTGTATCTGTATAATTACTGTGTGTAACAGAAGCACTTACCTAGGTAGGAGTCCATCACACAGCAGTCAGGTGTATCTGTATAATTACTGTGTGTAACAGAAGCAATTACCTAGGTAGGAGTCCATAATACAGCAGTCAGGTGTATCTGTATAATTACTGTGTGTAACAGAAGCAATTACCTAGGTAGGAGTCCATCATACAGCAGACAGTGCATCAAATAGGCAGTTTTTAGTTATCATTAATAGTAACTAAACTGATTGTAAGGTGATAGGTCCACTTTAATCAACAGATGACCAGAGGGTTGTCCAACACGTTGAACTCCACAGTTCCTCAAATGGTTAATTGCAGTTTTTATTAAAAAATATTGTATCCACGCTCTTTCTGACATGGGTTTTGTAATTATCTGTGTATCTAACATGGCACCTGCTCTGCTCTGTGTTTGCCCAGCATGGATTCAGTGATGTGAAGATCGAGGACACTGCAAAGGGCCACATTGTTCACCTCCAAGAGGCGGAGACCCTCATCCAGTTTGAAGAAGACTCCACCCACATAATCTGTGAACATGACGAGAGACTGAGGGTCCGGCTGCGGGACCTCGTATTGAAGTTCTTACAGAAGTTCTAGTTAGTTTCTACCTATGGGAGTTGACATTGGATCCAGTCGCAATCGTTGTCCAGAGGGATGATCATGTTGAACAACTGGCCACAAAATGTTGTGTTTTTATGGGATTCGGCCTAATTTTGTATTGACACTGCATTGTGCACCCTCTCTGACTCCGTGGACATGACATCCAGGACTGATGTTACTTCCCCGCTAAAATTGCAGAAAGAGTCTTGTGTTGAGAAAATTGGACTAATTCTGGGTCATACCAATTGCGCCATAAGGTAGAAATACAAATTCCCATTGAATAAATGGGGCATTTGATCATTTGAGTAGTAGAGAGGTCCTTAAAGGGATAGTCATACATCATATTTAAAAATCTGCATCTTGTAGCCATTAAAAAATTACACTAAATGCCCCCAGTGCCATCTCTCAAACCTTTATGGTTTGAGAGATAATCGTAGTTAAAGTTCCCCCATCCCTCCCCTTTCCCTGATGTCAGGGCTCTATCTGACTGCAGGGGAATCCGGTCCTGGGACCAGCCGGCAACTCTGCAGCAGAGCTGAGATCGCGTTACTGAAAAAGAAATCCTTTACTGGAACAGTCTTCTAAGTGTGCTTGCAAACCAAGCACACCTTGTAGACCACTGCAGTGAAGAATTTCTCTTTCAATAACTCTATCTCGGCTCTGGTGAAGAGCCTCCGCCGGGACCGGATTCCACTGCAGTCAGATAGAGCCCTGACGCCACAGAAAGGGGAGGGAGGGGGGAACTTTAACTACGATTATCTCTCAAACCATAAAGGTTTGAGAGATGGCACTGGGGGCATTTTGTTTATTTTTTTTAATGCCTACAGGATGCAGATTTTTAAATATGATGTATTACTATCCCTTTAATGAAGAGACTAAACTAGCATTCAAGAAGTTAAAACCCCAGAGGGAATTCTGGGAGCGGTGAGTCCTCCCCTATGGTACAGTTGGCCTGCTCCAGAATCCATCCAGTTCTTCTTGGGGTGGAAGTAACTGCATTAGACTAAAGCGGTTGTTACACTGGGAATCGATAACCACAACAGGCCATATTGTAATGATAACCGTAAATACATGAGTACAGGGGAATCAGTCCGAATAACTGAGCCACCCATTAACTCCCCTCCTAGAGATATTCTTAACCCTTTAAATGCCAGATGGGTACGTTACGTTGTGCACCCCCTCTAGCACTCAAAGAGTTAAACATTTGAGTGCCAGTAGTGTGTACATTACATTGCTTACAAATGTGTTGGACAACCCTCTGGCATTCATAGGGATTATGTTATCCCATCACCCAAATAAGTGTTTCCTGTACTTAATACTAGACAAAATGCCGCAGAAGGTATGAACCCTTTAACCCCTTAAGGGACCCATGGTGGTCCTGGCACATCATGAGTTGACAAGCCATAAGAACCCATGACGTGCCAGGACTGTCATGGATTTCAGGGCTCCCGGAGTGGCAGCACACCATTCTGTGGTCCTTAATTGCATACCCCTCTGGCACTCAAAGGGTGGTTAAAAGACCCACTTAAAAATGAATGAGAATTTTTAACACAATCCACCCCCATGTCATGCAGTTGGTTTGTCCCACACACTAACACGGACCTGCCATCTCTGGTAGTTTATGTAAAGTATCTTATTTACATACAGTGCCAGGTAGAGACAGGAAGTGACTAGCACCAGGGTGTGGAGAACCAACATAAAACATTCAATATTTTTAAAACTACCGTAAAATCTCAGGTATAATACGCACCTGTGTATAAGACGCAGGTGTATATTATGCCCAAGATTTAGGGGAAAACAAGAGTGCCTGTGTATAATACGCACCCTTGTTTTCCCCCTTACTAAAAAGGTTTTGCAGGCTGGTAGATGCCTTCCCTCCCTCCCCGGCGCTATCCGATGCTACAATTAGACTTACTAAGTTAAAAGTAAGTCCCCGTTGAAGTCTTCATCTTTTGCAGAGCAGCCAAAATAAAAGCTACCGGTGTGTAAAGCGTAAGTGTGGGCGGCATGCTTCCATTCGCCGCCCGCTTCCTTCAGCGGCTTTCAGGACCTTCCGCCTCACAGGGCATTGGCTGGAGGCAGAAGGACCTGAAAGCCATTGAAGGAAGCATGCCGCCCGTACTTATGCTTTACACACCGGTAGCTTTTGTTTCGGCTGCTCTGCAACGGGGACTTACTTTTAACCTAGTAAGTCTTATTGTAGCAACGGATAGCGCTGGGGGAGGGAGGGAAGGGATCTACCGGGTTTTATTTTTTTTCTCATCAAAAACTCTTGTGTATAATACGCACCCCCCCACTTCACATAAGGTGAAGTGGGGTAAAATTGTGCGTATTATACCCGAGATTTTATGGTATATATTTTTTGCTTAATATAATTTGGTTTCTGTATCTTGACCTGCTGTGGTTCTTGGGAACCAGACTTAATGACCCCCATGCTCCTGATTCATTTAGCGCAATGTTTTTTTGTTTTTTTTTTAACCCTGTAAATGGTTTTATTCTAGAAAAGAAATTGATCAATATGTTTTGTTAAAAAAAAAAAAAAAAAAAAAAGTTAATAAAAAAAAAAAATAAAATCAGTCATTGGTTGGTAGACTACTGGGTCTGATCTTCCCCTGTGTACTGAAAGGCAGACAGACAGACGAGCACAAACTGACAGATGCACAAAAGACAGACATGCGCACATGGTTTGAGTGAAGGGATGTCAGCTTTGTGGGCCACGCCCATATTCTGATTTATGGGTGTGGCCAAAGCTCTCTCCATGCCCTCGCACTGGAAACCCACTCCTGATTTACAGTAGCTGGTTTGTTTTTCTGTTTACAAACCACTTTGCCGGCCATTATTTATTTAACCCTTCGACTGCTAGAGACGTCTCCAAAGCATTGCACAACATTTCTTTGGATATCTCTCTGGCAGCCAAAGAGTTAAAGAGATGGTAATACTTAAATATTACTAATCCTCATATTGTAGCCATTTCAAAAAGAATTGAATTGCCTCCAGTGTCATCTCTCAGACCTTTATGGTTTGAGAGATAACCGTATGCAAAGTTCCCCCCCTCCCCTTTCCCTGAAGTCAGCGTTGTACCTGACTGCAGGGGAAGCCTGTCGTACGACACGCTTGCTGCTCTGCAACAGAGCCGAGATCACGTATCAAAAAAGAATTATTTCACTGAAATGGTCTTCTATTTTACGAATGCGATCTCGGCTCTGCTGCAGAGCCGCCTGATGAAAATAAGACCGGATATCCCTGCTGTCAGGTGCAACGCTGACTTCAGGGAAGGGGGAGGGAGGGGGAACTTTGCGTAGAGTTATCTCTCAAACCATAAAGTTTTGAGAGATGACACTGGGGACAATTCAATTCTTTCTGAAATGGCTACAATATGGGGATTAGTAATATTAAAGTATTACTATCCCTTTAAGGTCCTTTTTGTGCTTGTATTTTGCAGGAGAAGTGTATTGTGGGTGGGTGGAGTTAAGTGAGTAAGGTGCGGCCAGGGGTGGTGCTAAGAGCTCATTAAGGTGCCTTGCCTGAGATGTAAATCTAGGCCTGCTTACTCTTATGTTTTACTCACACCTATATCCCTGTGTCTGGTGTATTCTCAGTTACACAGATTTCAGTTACTCTTCACCAGTGGTCTTGAAGGGCATTTCTGAAGGTCCTAGACAGCAATGTTTTTTAGGGATATTGTATGTGTCAGTTTGGGGCATCAGGGGGAAAGTACTAAGGTTATGGAGAGGGGATAACTTCTCTGTGTCATAAACTCTCCAGTTCCTTTGCTCCTCAATGCAAATGTGTGCCCTGAATTGGGCATATATTATACCACCGTGTTAATATATATGAGGATTTTGTTCCATAATTTGGCCAGAATATGTTTAAGCTTGCCAACCTCATCACGGTACCCCAATATCTGGCAAGTCCAAATCGAATACACCTATTGAGCCATCTGAATTAAAAACATTTCCTGAAGATTTGTTGTAACATAGTAACATATTAATTTAGGTTGAAAAAAGACTTGCGTCCATCTAGTTCAACCCTTTTCCTATTCCTGTTTACCATCGTTGATCCAAAAGAAGGCAAAAAAAACCCCTCACTACAGCAATTTCAAATTCTGCCTTGAATGGGGGGAAAAAAATTCCTTCTTGATTCCAAATGGCAATCAGATTTCTCCTTGGATCAACAAGCACTAAATAAATATTAATCCCAATACTAATGTACATAGCCCTCTATGTTATGCTCTTTTAAATAAGTATCCAGACCCCTTTTAAAAGCATCTAATGTATTTGATTGTACATGAACGCGTTTGGATTAAATCCCTTTCAATGCCAGAGAGTTATGCAGTGGACATCTTTCTGCCATGAAAGGGTTATACAAATAATATTGTCATGCATACTGTAGAAACTCATAACTGGCACAGATATTATTTCCTTTGATAATGTATGCAGGAACTACAATATTCCCCCTTCTGAGCACTGGAGCTATAGACAACCCCACCATTTCCTACAAGATATTATATCATAGGGGTATAAACACAGGGAGCTTACCTCCTTTGAGCCATCTTTTGGAAACACCACATTGCACAGAAAAATCAGTCTCAAAATTGTATACTAAGGGGGTCTTTGGTCTCCAGAGGCCTCTCGTCTCCTTTGTCAAGACTTGTGTGGAGGATCTCAGGATAGCTTCATCTCAGATGGATCCATGAGGGTAACAGACCACAAATTACTCTCCCATTGGTACATGCCCCTCTGTTTACTGAAAATGTCGGAGATCATATGTATTTTATGCACTCTTTATGATACCTATATTAAAAATAAGAAACACAACTATATAACATAGTGTAGAAAGGACTTACCTGGTATCGATCTTTTGTGGGTACTGGCCCCAGATGACTTTGGATCCACCAGCCCTCTTTATAGGCCTGAACTTCCCACCCCCACAGGCTACATGGGGTATGAATATTACTTTAATTGCAAACAGATAAGTTGTGTGCAAGCTAAGACAGACGCTGCTGCGTCAGAAGAAGGTGAGCTCCTCTCTGGCGCGTTTTTTTGAAGTAATACAGGACAAACCTGGTGTTTTGCTTCACCCAGCAGTCAGTAATCAGCAGTTTAAAGAGCATGACAGCTCAAAGTTGGTTTGATCTACCTGCAAGAGAGGGATATATATATATATATATATATATATATATATATATATATATATATATATATATAATAAAATGTGTTTCTGGTTCGCTGTCAGCCATGTCCTGGGGCATCACAAAGGCGGAGTTATGCAAAACTCCCCTTTGTGCATCCAGTGGGATGTGGCTGAGGGAGAAAAAGTAAATGCTGATTGGCTCAGGATGCCCCTTGCATCCTCAGCCAAACCTTCAGTCCCTCGACTTACAACAATACCAATTTACTTACCACCCACTCCCTGTCACTTCTCCACCTCTGCTTCTGTCCTCTTGTGCCCACTCCCCTCCATCTACACTTAAGTTTCTGCTTGCTCTCCATCACTCTGTGTGGGGGGGTGTGTGTCAATTTCTTATAAGATTAAAAGCGCCATCAAAGATTGTTACTGACACCTCAGATGCTCACACCGAGATGGAAGCAGCCATGGTTCAAACTTTTTTTCACAACTTTATTGAGAAGATTACACACAGACACAGCAAAAAAGATTTGGGGCAAAAATAGGAAGGTGACAGGTATACTTTAACTCTTTGAGTGCCAGAGAGATATGCAGCGCATTGATTTGTAATGCATTGTGTGCCCCTCTGGCACTCAAAGGGTTAAGAGATGTGGCAAAGGGGACGGGGCCGCATTGTCTCCTCCCTCTACTAAAGTCAAGCTTTCGCCCTTCCCCACTGCGAAGAGAGCAGAGATGATACAGCGAATGGGATAGTGTCTCCCCTTTGCCACATCCCTTCACCGAACACGGTTGCCTCTCCCTCTACTCCATATAGAAGGGACATGTTCTCATTGACATTTCTTTAAACTTGTTTTTTACCCTTTTTTATCCTCTGATGTCAATTTATATTGCATTCACATATGTATCTATGTCTGCTTTGCAAGTTAGGGGTTATTTAAGAAAGTTGTGTCCAGCCTGTCTCCAGGATTGGATGACAACCTCAGATCTTCAGGACGCTTATGTTTGTATTCGTATTCAGCTAACCAAAAATATTTCAGAATAGCAATAAAACAAGGAACTGCTGTCAAGTACTTCCAGTTTATGGAGCTTCCTTTCAGCCTTTCATCAGCCCCAGGGTCTTTATGAAAGTTCTAGTGGTCGTAGGTGAATTCTTGCGAGAGTACCACTTATCCCACTTGTTCATTAAGGAAGGTTCCCTTTGTCAGCTTAATCAACACTCAGTCTTTGTGGTGGCTACCCTCCAAAGTCTGGTTTGGCTGATAAACTGCAAGAAATCAGCTCTGCAGCCACAGCAGAAGAAACCATTCCTGGGCATATTTCTAGATTCCACAGTAGCAAAGATGTTTTTTTCTTGAAGAAAAGATAACATCTCTTTTGCAACATTTGATCACCATGAAAACCTCAGATTATCTGTCAATCAACTTCATAATATCAGTGTTGGAACTCATGACTGCAGTGATAGATGCAGTACCATTAGTGAGATACTTGAAACTTGGAACCACTCATCCTAATTGAAATCAGAACCCAAAGGACTTCCATCATATGCCCTTGCAGGTCAAGTTGTCATTGACATGGTGGAGCAGGAAGAATCGGCCTCTCTTGGGTTTTTAACCTATTGGATGATCCTGACAACCGACGCCAGCAAGCTTGGATGGGGAGCGGTGATTCAGCAGAGATCCTTCGAAGGGAAGTGGTCCCCCTCTAAGGCCAGGTTGCATTCCAAACACTTGGAGATGCTGTTGGTTTGGAGGGACTTAAAGGCGGCATCCTCCCTGATGATAAAAGCCAGACCAGTAAACCAGTAAAGATCAGGTGGAACAACTCTACCTGTAGCTTACCTGGCATGTCAGGGGGGCACAATGAGCCCAACCTGCCACCTGTCCACTAATATTCCTCAGTGGGCAGAATGTAATCTGGTAGCCCTTCCAGCAGTTCATATTCTAGGGAGGACAAACACTTGGGTGGCCTTTCTGAGTCGCAAAACCCTTCAGCAAGAGGAATGGTCACTTCATCCAGAGGTTTTTCTGGAACTTGCAGAGAAATGGGGAAGGTCACATATAGACCTTGGCCACATGACACAATGCCACGGTACACCAGTTGTTCTCTGTTTCCCAAGGATCATCCTCTGGCAGTAGATGCTCTGACACAGACATGGGATTTTCCCTTAGCTTATCTCTTTCCTCCTGCGAGACTCATAATGACTTCCCTAATTACCTGGCTTACAGAATAAAGCATTTTTTAATGTAACTATTTCTTGCTCTATTTCTTTGTTCTTCAACTGCGAGGTTGGTTGGGGATGCCATTTATGACTTTAGTTTTTATGTGTGTACCTGTTCTGATTAGGAGGTGAGGCTCAAAGAGACCCAAAGGAAAACAGACAGGTAAGAAAAATTATTTTTTTGTTCATGAAAAACGTTTACTGCTCCTTTAGGAACCTATGGGATGGTCTGAGAATGTTGAAAAGGAGGTATGTTTCACCAGCATATTTTTTTTTCTTCCAAAAATTACAAAATGTAGTCTCAGAATGTGTCTAATTCTGAAAAAAGCTCAGATTGAAACATGAGATTCTCACGCGACCCATCTCATTGAGAGGGTTTGAGCTGCCCAAGCTGTGTATCTATTATGTTCCTCCATTTATGGCCAAATTATTTAAACTCCCTCCACAACAGACTAAAAGGACTGAGCCATACAGATCCTCTTCCCCCTTCCCCAGCATTCAGCCAAAGCAATGTTTCTTCACTCCTGCTAAAGATCTTCCCAAACAGGTCACATACCATATTAAATTAAGGACTCTAATATTTAGAACTACTGTACTACCGCAAAATTAGCTCTCCATCCATCTCTTACTCTTAATAATTTGTAACTTCACTTTTCCCAGGATTAAATCCCTTTGAATGCCAGATAGTTATGCAGTGGACATCTTTCTGCCACTGAAAGGGTAATACAAAAAATATTGGCATGCATACTCTAGAAACTCATAACTGGCACAGATATTACTTCCTTTGATAATGTATGCAGGAACTACAGTATTCCCCCTACTGAGCACCGGAGCTATAGACAACCCCACCATTTCCTACAAGATATTATATCATAGGGGTATAAACACAGGGAGCTTACCTCCTTTGAGCTGTCTTTTGGAAACGCCACATTGCACAGAAAAATCTGTCTCAGAATTGTATACTAAGGAGGTCTTTGGTCTCCAGAGGTCTCTCCTCTCCTTTGTCAAGGCTTGTGTGGAGGATCTCAGGATTGCTTCATCTCAAATGTATCCATGAGGGTAACAGACCACAAATTACTCTCCCACTGGTACATACCCCTCTGTTTACTGAAAATGTCCATTACCTACGCCCCTATGTGTTGGAGAGATTGGAGGCTGATACAGGATCTATTTTTCATATATGGTATATATGCCCAGACATTAAAGCCTTTTAGTGTGAGATATAGGGAGGCCTTCCTAAATCTGATTTACCCAATCCTTTTTCACCTCAGTCTATATTACTTAAACATTCTCCCTTCTATAACAAAGACATTTCACACTAAACTTAAATAATATTTGCGTTGTTGTCACTACTGCCAAGACAAATCCCTGCCAGTTCAAATTCAGATCCATCCACCATTTCTGAATGGAAAATTAAACACTATTTTCAAATCAGAGAAAATGCACTTCATATTGTGCAATAATGTTCTATCCTTTACTGTTAAGTGTGTGTCTGTGTGTGAATCTATACCCATCTCTATCTTGATCATATGATACCATCAATGAGCTGTTTAGTTCATATCTATTATTAACAATGTAATTCTCAGTAATAAGTTTTACCTACATATATCCCTCTCCTTCTCCATGTTTTCTTTGACTACTTTTCTAAAACTTGCCTTCTCTACCCCGTCTCCCTTCTTCATTAGCAGTTATCCATTGGTTATTCATTAATTTCTATTATGTTTTGGATTGCCACTGATGCCTTTAACCACATTTTCTTCTAGATAAAACAGGTGGATATGTACCTCCTTCAAGATATGACTTGAACTGAACATTGTTTTTCACTGTCCTGCCACTTTGTGGTTTAATCTGCTGAGTAGAACAAAGGCACTCCCACTGCAGAGATATGGTTTATTAAAAAGTTGTTGCAGTTCAAACATGCATTTTATTTATTTATTTATTTGTCCAGTAACTCCATAGCCTGAAATATTATGGTGACACTGTTGCACTCTATGGACTGCTCTGGTCATTTGACCATAACCCATATAGGATAGTGTAACAACAGGCCACCATAAAATTTCAGGCTAAAAAATGGACGTTTGAGCTACAATAACTTTTTTAAAAAAAGCCTCTCTGAGCAGTTGCAGTACCCTTGTTTACTTGGCAATATATATATATATTTTCTCTTTATTAAGTGGTACTATCCCTATAAAATTACCACTTAAATCAACAACAAAGTGCAACAGAGATTTCAAAAAGGCAAGTAGGTTAGCAAAAATAGATAATGAAACTCTAATTGCAAGGGAGAGCAAGACTAATCCAAAAAAGTTTATCAAATACATAAATAACAAAAAACGTTCAAGAGGGGATGAATTGGACCTTTCAAAAATGAGATGGGTAAGTTGATTAGAGAAGACAAAGAAAAAGATGAGGTGGTAAATACTGTTTTTGCATTGGTATATACGAGGGAACAAGAAATGGTAGAAGAGCCTCAACAAGTAACACCATACCATTATCAGATATAGGCTTAACACAAGGAAAATTAAGACTGACAAAGCACCAGGTCCTGTTGGTATATATCCAAGGGTTCTTCGAGAACTCCATGCAGTGTTAGCAAGTGCTGGGAAGACCCCTCATTTTACTCTTTAAAGATTCTATTACACCAGGCTCATTGCCACAAGATTAGCGTAAAGCCAATATAGTGCCTTTATTTAAAAAAGGAACTAAAACAGAACCTGGGAATTATAGACCTGTGAGTTTGACCTCTGTAGTGGGAACACAGAAAGAATAAGGGATTATATTCAGGATTATACCACAGACAATCAGATTATTATTAGGAACTAACATGGTTTTATGAGGAATAGACTGTGCCAAACTAATATTGTGAGTTTCTATGAAGAAGTAAGTAGCAACCTAGATAATGGTAAAGCAGTAGCTGTAGTATATCTAGATTTTGCAAAAGCATCTGATACAGTGCCACACAGGAGGCTGGGATATAAAATAAGGAAATTGGATAGAAAACTGGTTGAAGGATAGGGAACATTGTGGTTTTTGTAATGGAAAATTCTCCAATACACTTAAAGTTGAGAGTGGCGTACCTTAAGGTTCATTACCTGGTCCACTGCTTTTTGACATGTTTATAAATGACTTGGAAATAGATATAGAAAGCAAAAAATATCAATATTTGCAGATGACACTAAATTATGCAGGGTAATTAATTCAGAAGAGGATATTTGTTCTCTACAGAGGGTTTTACATAAAATGGCAGATTGGCCAAACAAACGGAATATGAACTTAATGGCATTTTCTGGGATTCGTTTGCTAGAAAAAAGACCTGGGAATCCTTGTGACAGTACCAAGCAGCAAAAGCAAACAAAGTCCTGTTTTGCATAAACATACCTTCCAAGTGTCCCTCTTTGGGACCCAAATCCCTTTGTTCCTCCTTCGCACCCTGGTGTCCCTATTTTTAGGAGATCAGACTGTGTGATATGTATATAAGTGTATCACATTGCTCCACAGCAATAAAACTCACACTAATGTTTGTGTAAACATCAGTATTATATATATATATATAATTAGTTTGTGCAAATAAAATACTTTGGTCTTGTTCTAAATCATTTATTCATTTACACAAAGAGGAGTCAATGGTTCATGAAATAACCTAAAAATTCATGGGAAAGGCCCCGCCCACCAACCCCAACCTTAAATCAAAAGTATATGCATAAAAAGGATATTGATGTGGATAACATAATTTTGCCTTTGTACAAATCGTTAGAAAGACCTCACCTCGAATGCAGATTTGGAACTAGTTCTGAAAAAAGATATTCTAGGACTTGAGAGAGTACAGCGACGAGCAACAAAATGAATTAAGGGTATTGAAGACTTGTTGTATGAGGAATGACTAGACAAACCTGGTTTATTAACTCAAGAGAAAAGACGACTAAGAGGAGACCTTATCACATTGTACAAGTATATGAGAGGTCAATACGAGGATCTCTGTGGTGAGCTATTCATTCCAAGGCCTGATCAGGTGACCAGGGGACACCCCTTGAGATTAGAGGAAAGGAGGTTTAGACTTCAGCAGAGGAAAGGTTTTTTATAGTAAGGTCTGTCAAATTGTGGAATTCCTTGCCCAAGGATGTGATAATGGCAGATACAATAGATACATTTAAGAAAATATTAGATGTATTTCTTTCAAGAGGGAACATTCAGAGTTTTACTAGGCAAAGCGGAAATTTCCGATAAAGACTAACTTATTTCGCAGGAAGAAAGCTTATACAGTTCTCATTACTCTGGGTTATGCGGCAAAGGTTGAACTTGATGGACGTGTGTCTTTTTCCAACCTAATTTACTATGTAAGGGAAGTTTTATTGTCGCAGTTGGTTTGCATTAGAATCACTGTGCTTTCTGTTTGTACATACGACCCTTAATCTTCTAATACACAAGTACATTACACTAGCCATGTGTTGCGTTGACATATATAATGATGAAACAGAAATGTGAGTTGTCTGTATGCTATAATCTTCCAATAATAAATAATGGATTTTACAATAGATTTTTTTTTTTACCACAAGATTGCCAGAGAAGTAGAAAGATAAGCTGTAACCCGGTCCGAAGAAAGTGCACGTTGTGCTTCCAAGTATAAAGCAAGTTAAAGGGATAGTAATATTTCATAATAAAGCAGTTCTAATTAATCATCATAGTATTTGGACTTTGGAGAGTGTTATTTCATTTCGGTCAGAGTTGTAGTTCAAGAGTAATTGAATGACAAAGTATCCCCCTCCCACCCCTTTTACTGATGTAACAGGGGAGGTGCCCAGGTAGATTGCACAGAGGGACAATCTTCAATTAAGATAAGGGAAAACCTGAAAAACTTGTCAAGGTGGGTGGGGATTTCATTGTTCTCATAGGAAGAAGATTGTCCCCTGCTGTTATCTGTCTGGTCTATGGACTGCATTCCACATCTGAGAAGAGATGGCTTACACTAGGTAAAAGGGGCGGGAGGGGAAACTTTGCTTGTGAATATCTCTCAAACCATAAAGGTTTGAGAGATAAGACTTATATCGTTCTTCATGTTTTTTTAATGCCTACAAAATAAAATAAAGATAAAACGAAGTATTACTATCCCTTTAATAGGAAGCATCCCCTCGAGCTGTGTTCTATAGTAAAGTATGTTTAATGCAAGTATATTTTCTGGCTGACTGCAGGAGATTTCACAGGCAGACTGAGAGGAAAACCTTTGGATAAGTTTAATATGAAATGGTTGATGAGATGGAGCTTAATTGATCCTCTTCTTGGCAGGGCCCGTTGCTGGGCAAAATCTAAAGTAGCGGTCCTTAAAAGAGCAGTGTAATTGTATTATTAAAAAACATAGTAACATAGTTGATGAAACTGAAAAAAGTCCAGCCCATGCCAAATCACCCCGTATGGATGGGGAATTTCTGAGTTAAAAAAAAAAAATGGGTTTCCCTTTGTTGGGAGATAATTTATTTCAAAGTTATTACAGTTCAAATGTGTGCAAGTGCGTGTTCAATTAAAAAAACAGCACTCGCTGGTGCAAAAAAACAAATCCGATTTTATTGTGAGGTCAACATTTCGGAGCTCACTGGCACCTTTATCAAGACAAGTGAGACGTGACCATAGACATCATTAACCCTTTGAATGCCAGAGAGGAATACAGTGCATTTCAACGGAATGCGTTAGATATTTTTATGGCACTCAAAGTGTCAGTAGTAATATGATGCATTATGCTTAGTGATAAAATGCATCACTCTTCATTTGCAAAGAAAGAAGTGCTATTTTCTGTATAGCAGTACTTCTGATTGACCTGACTAACAGGGGAAAATTGGTCTATGTGCTAGAGCTGGCCAGTGGCTCTAGCCAGTATTTTGCTCATCTCTGCTTTAATGCTTTCCCTGCTTGTACATAGGTAGACCAGTTAAAATAACGGAGGTAACAACTCATCTGTGCTCGAGCAGGGATACATTTAATTCAGGTACTGTTAGGTAGCCTTGAGGCCTGGAGTTGAACACCCCTAGTTTGTTTTTTGGGGGAAGGGGGGGGGTGATGGTAGAATTCTTTATAGATGCTGATTCCTGTGACAATCAAATAGGACACTAGTATCGTTTACAGCCAAGTTAAAAGGACAAAACAGCAGCTCCAATCAATCTTTATAGTATTTGGGCCGTGGAGAGTGTTATTTCAATACTATCAGAGTTGTAGTACAAGAGTAATTGAATGATAAAGTATCCCCCTCCTGCCCCTTTTACCTAGTGTAAGCCACCTCCCCTCAGATGTGGAATCTGGTCTCTTGACCCGACAGGTCACAGCAAGGGACAATCTTCTTACTGTGATCATAAGGAAAAGCCTGTTCCCTTGACAGGATTTTCATGTTTTTCCTTATGATCACTGAAGATTGTCCCTCTCTGTGATCCATCCACCTTGCTGCTCTGAGGTGAGCAGTGTTACATCAGTAAAAGGGAGGGAGGGGGATATTTTGTCATTCAATTACTCTTGAACTACAACTCTGACAGGACTGAAGTAACACTCTCTGTAGCCCAAATACTATGAAGATTAATTGGAGCTGCTTTTATTGTGAAACGTTACTATTCCTTTAACACTTCGAGTGCTGGATGGGTACGGAATGCATTCGTACCCATCTGGCACTCATAGGGTTAAGTTTAGTTTTCTTCTCTGTAACATTTACGAACTGTGAAACAAATTCATACTATGCCGATTAAATTAAAAATATGAACAAAACGTCCTGAATTAAAACTTTTGTTGTAAATTAAAATACATATCTACATTTTAAGTGACGGCTTTTAAAAAGCTAATTTATAACAAGTACACATTAATTTCAGACAATTAAAAAAGAACAAAACTTCCTCAGCTCACAATCGCCCTCCTTCCAGTTACATAATTCTGGTGCAAATTAACTTGCAATAACTCTCTTCTACTGTGTACAAGGTGAAGTTTCAAAGCTTATTATTCACAGTTCAGAGGCTATAAATTATAGTAATTGAAGAGACTTCAAAAATAGATGAATGCTAATGTGTATTTATTTCTCTTTTTTTTTCAAAGTATTAAACCAGTAGACAATGACAATGGTAATATACTAAATTAACATCAATCGGTAAGACTTTTTGGGTCGTATTCAAGAAGCACTTAAAGTGATAGTAATGTTTCACAATAAAAGCAGCTCCAATTAATCTTCATAGTATTTGGGCCATGGAGAGTGTTATTTCAATTCTGTCAGAGTTGTAGTACCAGAGTAATTCAATGATAAAGTATCCCCCTCCCGGCCCTTTTTATTGATGTAACAAGGGGGCAGGGTTTTTCCTTATGATCACAGTAAGAAGATTGTCCCTTGCTGTGATCTGTCCGGTCAAGTGACCAGATTCCACATCTGAAGTGAGCAGTGTTACACTAGGTAAAAGGGGTGGGAGGGGGATACTTTACCATTCAATTACTCTTGAACTACAAGTCTGACAATATTGAAATAACACTCTCCGTGTTCCAAATACAATGAAGATGAATTGGAGCGGCTTTTATTTTGAAACATTACAATCCCTTTAAGACAAGTGATATTGACGAAAACCAAATGCATTGATTAGGAAAAAACAAAAAATCCCAATTATTTTAACCTCTGGAATTCTAGAGAGATCTCCAAAGTATTGCATTCTAGGGGTTAAAATATCCCAGTTTAATTAATGGGAATTTTTAGTTACCCCAATGGTTCAGTTTGTTTGATCTAAAATCAAAATTGATAACCTTTAGAGTATCCTATTGAAATGTCGCTGTTAATTTGCAGACCGTCGTGAGGGTGTGATCAGAGTGTTGCACAAATCATGCTGGCAATATCAGAATTTGCTCCCACTGAAAAGAGCGACATTCTGATGTTGCAAACTTAATTGTCAATATTTATATATATATATATATAGTGCTGCGCCATGCTCTCCCATACCTTCCCCTCACCGTTTACGGCTGTTTGAATCAGTACTCGTACCCTGTAGCCACCCAGCAGCCTTGTGTGGCTTCTATGCTCCTCCTCCTCCGCATCATACCTATGCTTGTACTGAAGCCCTTAGCAGTTCTGCATTGATAGGACTTCAGTACAAATAAACAGCACACACTGATTATCCCGTTCTGTGCTCGGTGTCAGGCAAGAAACAGAAGCATCTGACAGCACTGAAGGGCTGCAGAAATATGGAATATGGTGGACAAATATATTCATGTATTGAGGGGCACATTGCATGAGGTTCACTCTATTGCCTCTGTTTGTCAACCTTTAACCCCTTACCGCCCGAGGACGTACATGTACGTCCCTAGCGGATGTCCCAGGTGGACAGAGGACGTACATGTACGTCCCGGAAGTCATTTTAAGTAATGGGAAAAAAAAAGTTTGGTAGGCGTGACGTAGGGTTGCCACCTTTTCTTAAAAAAAATACCAGCCATGGCATTCACTCCATAGACTTAACATTGGACAGAAGCGAATTTTTTATCGGCCTGCCGGTAAAATACCGGCTGGGTGGCAACCCTAGGCGTGCGCGGCCAGTCACTAAGGGGTTAAACGGGGGATATTCTGATGTAGCACTTCTCAACCAGTTGACATGGTTAATGCTCTATTTTGTTGGTTGCCCTATAGATGGCGACATTTCAATAGTGAACCAACCATTATCTTCCTGAATATAAATCTCAAACTAGAATTTTTTTTTTTGTTTGTTTCATGGGACACTGGTGATGATAACAATAAATATAGACAGGTGTAGTTGAAGTTAAATTCTATATTGTTTGGTGTTATAGGATGGTATTCAGTATGTCAAACACTGCCCATTGTTAAAAATCAGCAATTACATAGCTAGTGCTCTTTGGCACATCTGTTCATATGGAAGCATTCCTGCTCATGAAACCTAGGCTGCAATATCAGTTCCCTTGGACCAATGAAAGTCTGAATAGAGACCTCTGGTGTTTTTCCCAGTGGGAAGAGAATTAAGTGCAAGTCTTTAGTCTCACTTTTAGTCTCTTGGGGCAAAGCCTAACAGCATCTATGGAGACTGAATGATGACACAAAGTTTGTAGCTGATAGTGTCATAATTCCAGGTTGCTTTTCCAAGCGGACAGGAGGTCATTTTCTGACCTCCCAATTGCCTGATAGGAGCAGTTTTAGGACTGTACAGTGCACAGGGCTATTTATTAAGACTGCTCCCATAGGAGAGACTTAGTATAACTGTAAAATTGTTTTAGTTTTTGTTTGTTTAAAAGGGGAAATGTGCCCTTTATTATGACTACATATTTCTATGTATTACTACTTAAAAAAAAAAAAAAAAAAAAAAAAAAAAAAATTTGGTTAACACTTTGAATTAATCCCCTTTAGATTTTGTTTCTGAGTTTTAGTACAAATCTTTTTTTCACAGAAATTTCCTCAACTTATATGACCTAATCAGTAAAGAGTAGAAGATAAATTATTTGCGGCGTAGTTGATTTGTCCCAGACTCAGTCCAGTCTTCTTTTGAACATACGTCTCTAACACAATATCACGTGGAGTCAGAATTCTGGGAGCTGGTGTGTTCACTGGTGCACTTCCTGGAATGTGTTACCTCGTCCATCTTTAGTTCACCTTATAGGATAGGATTCCAACTTCAGCCAAGATTCCATTCCATTTTTCTAGCCTTTTTCCTACGTCAGCTGTCACATTCTGGCCTGTATGTACAATGAATTTTCCAGTTCAGCATACAAGCAAAAATAGGTCAAAATAGCATTGTAAATATCCATTCTTTTATTACAGACAACCTGAATAGTGTTTACAAGGCTTATTTGTCTAGCCGGTTATTCCTTCCCAGGGTCGAGAGCGCCCATCTTAATCTGAATCTGGGATCCCTTCCTCTGCCACCTCTATTGTGTCTTGTGTCCCCCTATTACCCAGTTCGCTGCTAACCTCTCCCCCAGTACTAAGTATCACATTTGTTGCTGTGTATTGTTAAATGGACATTCTCTTTATTGATTAAAAACCTACACATACATTCAATTAACCCTGAATTTTCAAAGGATACCATTTGAAGACAGTCCATAACACAACTAAGAAAAACTATCCAGAATGCCCCTATTTTTTTTTTTTTATTTACCCCCTGGTAAAGGTCTTTGACTACATTGCTCAAACATCAACCTTTTGGATTTTACCCATACAGAGAACCTGCATCTCCATACACTTCCAGGGGTGGCAGTAAGGAGGGGATATTCAACTCTCCTCCCTACTGCCAGTCTTGGAAATACAGAGGGGGGCGTAACTGGCCACTCTTGTCAAAATCTCTGCAAGGACTTTGCCCGCCCTCAAGTTCCACCAGAGAGACACACGCATGCACGTGCCTCATCCAGTCCTGCAGGGGATGATGGGAACAGTAGTACTCCAGCAACACCTTCAAGGTCTGAGGTCCCCCTGTCCTGCTATATATACAGTAGATGTGCCCTTAACCCTTTGCATGCAAGAGGGGGTATTTAAAGCAATGCATTGCATACTTCTCTGGCACTCAAAGGATTAACCTTACTCAAGCCCACAAACATACACCCGGAGGGAACAGCGGAGATTCCCCAGCACCACTACCAGATAACACATCAGCTGTCCTGGCCCAAGATGTGCCCTTAACCTTACTAATGCCTCAAGCCCACATACATATGGCCAGAGGGAACGACAGAGATGGTTCAGCACAAGGACGGTGTAACACACCAACTGTCTGGGCCGTGGAACGTGATGAGCCCCCTGCACGCTGGAACTCCGCCATGAGTCCCCAGAGCCGGGCCTCCTCCTGGCCTGAGTATTGGCCTGTCTGAATCCCTATTGTGAACATGGCCTGGTGCTGGAACAGAAGCAGGGTGCCAGTTTCTGCTCAGGAAGGCCCCAACTTCAGTGCCTGGACACAGCGCTGCTGCACCATCACAACCTCAGTATAGGGCAGAAAGGGAAGAAAGACGTAAGGTGATCTGGAGCCTGGGGAGTGCTGTGCTGTGTATTTTTAATAACTTACAGGGCTACTGATCTCATAACCTCAGGAATTTTGTGAAGTCATTTATTTGAACATGTATCCAACATGGGAAATTCATTATTCCATAAGTAAGAGTTGTGTTGCATATTTTGAGTGCACATCTCTCTTAATGAGGGAGTAATTCACTCCCCATGTTGGCTACATTTTCAAGGACAAAAAAAATAGACGGGCAACGCCGTCCTACATTGCTGGTAAAATATATTAACCCTATAATGCCTATATTTTTGAAAAGCTCATAAAAGTCGAATTTCACCTTTGTACCCTAATGCTGTGTCACAAACATTTGGGAACACTGGGCATTATATGACAAAAGAAAAATGAACATTCACACTTTTACACACATTCACACTTTTACGTTTTACTATCGAACAGTGAAAAAAAAAAAAAAAAAAAAAAAAAAAAAAAAAATTATATAATATCCTATATTTTTTTTTAAGATTTCTATTAGATATGAAATAAATGACACCTCACTTTGTCAGTAAATTAATTACAGGATGAACCAGGAGAACAGAAATGCACTTACCGTAGTCTGTAGTTACCTTTCATTTTTTCAAATGAGATATCAGCATTACAATGCCCCTGGCATCCCTTGGCAGGTTTCGTGGAGAAGGCACACTATTTTGGAAACTACACAACCTGCTGCATCAAATGAAGGGTCACTTGTATTTCTACCCATTGGCTAAAATGCAACAACATTTCCAGAAGTTGGTGCTATATTAAAACAAATATTTTTTTTAAGATTCCACCATCACAATGTTAGTGAAACCATCACATAGTTGATGAGGCTGAAAAAAGACTTGTGTTCATCAGGATAAGGCCACAAAAGAGCTTAAATCATGAAAGGGATCCTCCTCCTGGAGGCCCTCGTTCTGGAAGACCCAAGGTTGGGATGCTTCTATATGCTCCCTGAAATACAGGAGGAATGAAATCCTGGAAGACCAATAATATCTGGAAATGGCACACTCGCAGAAAATATCTGGCTAGGTGGACAGCATTCAGAAACTTTAAACTCTTAAAGTGGATCTATAACCCCTTTACAAGTTTTCTTCAATATGTAGAATAGTTTGCGAATAATTATAAAACGTTATTGTTTAAAAAAAACAAACAAACCTTATTTGCAAGAAAATTACATTTTAAAATATGCCCAGCAGCCTACTTCCGGGTACACGGCTCTTGCCGCTCTGCCTCTGCTCCCGTCACTCTCCCCAGCATCCTCCGCTGACCGAGGCGTTCTGTTAGTAAGCTGGAGCAATCTCATTGGCAGAGATCAATATCTAGCCAATGAGATTGCTCCAGCTTACTGACAGAACGCCTCCGTCAGCGGAGGATGCTGGGGGAAGTGACGGGAGCAGAGGCAGAGCGGCAAGAGCCGTGTACTCGGAAGTAGGCTGCTGGGCATATTTTAAAATGTAATTTTCTCGCAAATAAGGTTTTTTTTTTTTTTTTTTAAAACAATAATGTTTTATAATTATTCGCCAACTATTCTATATATCAAAGAAAACTTGTAAAGTGGTTATAGATCCACTTTAAACTGACTGACCTTGGCTCCATCTCAAAAGAAACCTTTTGAACCACTATGTATGTGGAATCCCTCTACACTCCACACACTTCCACTTGAAGATGGCATTGCAGACTGCAAAGTATTCCTAGAGCAAGAGGGCTTACCCACAGAACCTAATTATTTCACATTTGGGCAAGAACTATACAGTTTAAAGACGGGAACTTCGATGGGAATGTGTATTGGCACCACAATACACCGGCCAATTCCTGGAGAAATTGGAAGAGAAGTTCTTGTCCACATGCCAAATAAGGCCTCTGGTCTAACTCCACTACATAGATGATATGCTAATCATCTGGACTGCCAGCAAAAGATGAACTTTGGTTATTTCACAAAAATTACAATGCTTTCATCCCACCACTAACCTCAAACTTAGCCATTCACCAACACAAATTAACTTTCTGAATACCAAAATCACCTCTATTCAAATATCTCTGTACTGCGAACCAAGAGACAGTGACATTATCTCAGAAGTGACCGTTTCCATGTCAGACATACAAAAACTCTATAGTTTACAGCCAGGCCCTAAGGTATAACCTTTTATGGTCTAAGACTTCTGACCAGGATAAACATCTTATAAATCTCTGAAGAAATTGTATCAATCATAGATATAATGCCAGAGTCATGGACTTCCAAATTCAGAGAGCCACCAGTGTACCCAGAACAAATCTCATTTAATTCATACAGCTGCAAGAAGAGAACATTGTCACCTACAACTCCCAGCTTGAACTTCTGCACATAATCTCAAAAGAGCTCCAATCCATACTACATATTGATAACAAACTGAAAGGAATATTTCCAAAACCTCCACTCGTCTCCTGTTAACAGTTCCCCAACCTGAAACAATTGTTGGTAAAGAGCTCCCTTAAGAATGCAACAGAAAACGATACTTCTTCCTGTCTGCAAAACAGATGTGGATCCTGTGTGCACACAAGTACCACAGAGAATGTGCCCATACCACATTCCCACCAAAATCGCAACATCAAGGGCAAATTCTCCTGCGGATCATCTAATGTTGTCTACCTCATCATGCATGTGAAATGTCCGAATTCAGTATTATATGTAGGTGAGACAAGACAAACTCTAAGAGAACAGATGAATTCTCATGGCTCGTGTGTGAACAAGAAGAAAGGCCCCAGTGGGAGAACATTTTTGAAAAACTGGTCACAGCATCAAAGATCTCAGTGTGAAGGTATCAACTGGAAAACAGTTCAGATACAGAGAGATAGAAAGATCTGGGAATATAAACTGATGACAAAGTTTAACCGTAGCAACATTATTCCACACAACATATTTTGGCCCTTTGGGTGCCAGAGGGTTACGAAGTGCATTAGAAAAAAAGGTGCTTTACATGGCCCTCAGAGGGTTTACTCAACATTTTTTATAATTTGCCATCTTGGGCTGCAAGTCACTAATCTCTAGACACTAAATTTACTGGAGCTTTATACACATCAAAAGGGAAATAAATTTTCTATCACTTTGCCAGCTACCTGATGTGAAAATTCAAAACAAGTTTGATCCAAAAAAGCACATAGGCATTTGCTAACCGCCCTGGTCCAGGTGAAAAATCCAAAATGAAGGCTTACAGGAAAAGGCCTGAGGTTTGGCCACCTGCCAAACAGACACAGTTGCCAGAAGAAACACTGTCAGAAGATGCAAAGCAATGGAGGATAAAAATCAAAAAGGAGGTTTCTGGGGCATTCCTGATACCAGGTCCTAGTCCCATGGGGGAGTGGATCCCAAAAGACAAGTGTTAGGCATGAGCCACATGTTGAAAAAAGTTTGCACAGGGAGCAAGGCAGTGCACCACTGGAAAAGAATAGAAAGAGCTTGATGGAATAAAGACTAAGTCCTTTCTGAACTCCATCTTGAAGAAAGGCCAAAACTACCAGAAATAATAGAAATAACAGAGTCTGAAAATCCCCTCATCTTTGGGATGCTGCCCTCAAAAGAATAGCTGTTAAAGTTAATTTCTCCACCCGAAAATAATGTAATGGGCCCTCAGTCTGAAGGTCCAGACACAAGGCAATGTGAAAATGCTCAGCTATGGACAAGAAGATCTGGAAACCAGGCCCGACAGGGCCAGAAAGGAGCAATCAGGATGATGTGAGCCTGCTCCATTGTGACTACTCAGCACCATGGGAATAAGGAGAGTTGGAGGAAAAACATACTCTAGATGAAAACCCACTGGATGGTCATTGCTACTACAGAGAGAGAGCCAGAGGATCCTGAAACCTGGAACAGAGCTAAGGGACCTTGTGGTTTAGGTGAAAGGCACAAAATCAACTGTTGGTGACCCCCAAGAAAGTCTGCTACTATATTTTCTCCACCTGGAATATGAACTGTGGAGAAGGCTGGCAGGTAGGCCTTGGCCCACAAGAGAATCCTCTGCACCTTGGCACAGGCTGACATGCTTCTGCTTCCTCCTGTGGTTGATTTAAGCGACACTGTCACGTTGTCGGACTAAATCTCCACTGGGGTCCCTAGAAGGGGGGACGAGACCAGTGGCATAGCGTGAGGAGAATTGCTTTCCTCACACTTTCCTCCCTGGCCCAGAGGCCTTGGGCCAGCTGGCTGGCATCAGTGGTGATCAAATTCCAATAGGGAATTAAGTCAAATGGGATTGCTGAAGCTACTAGTGGGTCCTCCTTTTCCTGAAGGGACTTAACATGAGAAAGATAAGCCTGATGTCTAGCCCAATTACTGATAATCCCCAATTGTGATTCCCTTGTATGGAATTCTGCATAGGCAGCTGCCCCCAGAGCATAAATCAGGTAAACCAGCACCTTCATATACTCATGCACCATTGCGGATGGCCAGGATATTGCCTAAGACACCTGGAGAGACAAGGATTGAATCTTGTCGTCTGGAAGAAACACCGTCCGTGGTATGGTATCGAATTGCATGCCTAATAAAATGAAGGACCTTGGAAGGAACCCTGAAGTATTTTTTTTTTTAAAACAGAGTACCCAAATGTGCCACTCCAGAATAGAAACACACTCCTTAATCTGATTACTCAAGGCTACGTCAGAGGTAACCTTGCTAAACGGTCATCTAGGTATGGAGCCAAGTAGATCATCTTGGCCCTGATGTCAGCCACCAAGGAGGACATGACCTTTGTGAAGATCCTCTGAGTGGAAGCTAGACCAAATGGAAGGGCAGTAAACTGAAAATGACTGCCCTGAAACTCCAAATGCGAGAAGCACTTATGATCTAGATGGGTAAGCATCCTGCAGATCCAGGGTGGCAAGAAACTTTCCTTGACACATTGCTGCATTGACATAGTGCAAGGTCTCCATTTCGAACTGTGTGCAAGCAGAAAACGGTTGAGGCACTTTAAGTCCAGAATAGGACGGCATCCATTTTGGGCTCAATGTAAAGATTTGATTAAAGTCCGTTGAAGCATTCTTGTGGAGGAACAGGGACCAGCACATGTTTGTCTAGTAAGGAAAAAACTGATCCAGTTCCCAAGGAACTCTGGACAGGAAAATGGAGTTAGAGGAAGGTACTTGAATTCTGCACGGTACCCTTTGAAATCGCCTGCAAAACCGACTGACCCATCACCAAAATTGCCAATCATCTTGGAAAAAAATTGAATGACTCTCTATAGGCACAGATGTGCCAGTACCAAGCGAGTCATGCAAAGGTAGACTTGTCAGCCTTAGGCTTCTGAATAGTCTTCTTGCCTGTCCAAGCTTGCTTGGGTTTTGGGAGAGGATGTGCTTTCACCCTAGGTGCATACCTAAACTGGAAGGAGTAAATATGGCCACATTACTTAAGGCCTCAAGGTACACTTGCTCCCAGTAGCATGACTTTCGCCCGGCCAGGGCCACAAAGGGAAGAGAAACCAGGGAATTCTTGAGAGATTGATCAGCCAATCAGATCTTGAGCACAGCGTGCGATGTACAGTTACTGCAAAAGCCAAAGCTTTCCCTGAGAACCTGGCTGTGTCAAGGGCCGCTTCAGTAAGATAAGCATTCCCGTCAATTACCTTGGAAAGCAACACCACCAGCTCCTTCTTGGTAGCATCCCCTTGGATGGCGTCCAAAGTTTGTTCTCCACAGATGGCCATAGCTCTAGGAAGAAAAATCATTTATTACACTATGGTGCCTTCTTGTGCTCTGCTGTGTATTTCTTCATAGCTCTAGGAACCCAGGCAGTGGCAAAAATGGTAAGGCAGAGCTTGAGACCATAAAATTAGCCTTCAGGTGGGAATCCAAGTATTTATCAGCTTGATCCTTAAGGGCCACCGCATCTGCCAGAGGAAGAGTTGTGTCCTAAGCAAGGCAAGATATTGGAGAACCAACTGTTGGGGGGTAGCCACTGTGCTAAGGCCTCAGCCAAGAAAGGATACAAATTAGAAATACTACTCTTAAGGAAGTCTCCGATCAGGCGTTTTCCATTTTTCTAGGTGAACCTGGTATAAGAAATTAATAATGAGGAGGAAAATAGGTGCCTACTTTTTAAATCTCTTAAAAATGTCATGGGAAGAAGAGTTGAAATTAGATACCTCTGAGACATGAATTGTCTCCAGAACTGCCCAAATATGTGGATAAAAGGAAAGGGATGACAAGCGCAAAAAAATCTAAAACTGGCTATTTGTATGTCGAAATGCGCAACTGCAATAAAATTGTACTTACAAGAAATATTCTTGTTTACAAAGCCCACATAGAGAACCAGATCCAGTTCAAAGGGATGTCGATCCAGCTGTTGGTGATTCCATGTCCCAGTCCGATAGTCACGGTGGTAGAGTAGCAAACGTCTCCAAATCAGTTGGTGCGAGGTTGCTCCCATTCGCTGGAGACACTCCGTAGCGAGGCTATGGATAGGAGTCGTGGGAAAAACCCATGCCTATTTTTGAAAACTGCTCCTTGCTCCGGTCGTGGTATTCACGGCTGGAACGCAAACAAGCATCTGAATGATCTAGGCAGGTGCCATTCATACAGCAGGACTGGAAAATATCAGGGGGTTCAATACTTGCTTTATCTCGGTGTAACGGTCTGTGGAAGGCCTTCCCCTCTGCTGTCTCTTTATCTTGGTTCTTTCAAGCTGGGAGCCGCTCTGCCATTCCCTCTTACTAGCTGTCAGCAATTCCCTCCCTTCTTAGGCTTAGGATCGACATCCCTTTGAACAGGATCTGGTTCTCTATGTAGGCTTTCTAAACAAGAATATTTCTTGTGAGTACAATTTTATTGCAGTTGCGCATTTTGACATACAAATAACCACTCTTAGATTTTTTGGCGCTTGTCTTCCCTTTCCTTGTATCCAGATTCTGCACGGTGCCGCTGAGGACACCAATAGACGCAGCGGCAGATCAAGGAGTTGGAATATGTATGTCTAAAAATGTATTTATGTGAATCGAATTTTAAGGGACTCCATTGGACATTCTGTCTATAAGGCTGCTTTTAGGAGCGCTGTATTACTTTGTTCTATACTGCCCAAATACGTGTCTTGGGTTGTGACATGGTCAGGAGTAGTGATGAGCGAGCACCCCAATGCTCGGGTGTTCGGGTGCTCTGACCGAGCACCCCCTGAGGCTCGAGTGCTCGGCCGAGCACCCGAGCCCCATTGAAGTCAATGGGAGGACTCGAGCATTACACCAGGCACCCCCTGCTCTGATGAGGGGAGGGTGCCTGGTCCATAGGAAAAGGGCAGAAAAAGATGGAAACACTACAGAAATGGTTCAGGGACAGCATAGGGAGGATGTCTGGATGCATCTTGGACTCCAACATCGCTGCTGGGAACGATCTTTCGCCCATAGTACGCCATTTTTACAGACTGACCATAAAACACACAAAAAGGAAAATAAAAACGACTTTAGGCGAAAAATTGTTACCAAACAATATTTGCTGTATATTTACTTGTATATCATCTGCAAATTCTCCCAAAAATTTCCTTGATTTTCAGAACTGAGGCCATGATTAAGAGGGAAACGTGCGCAGAGGCAAATTCTCCCAAAAATTTCCTTGATTTTCAGAACTGAGGCCATGATTAAGAGGGAAACGTGCGCAGAGGCAAATTCTCCCAAAAATTTCCTTGATTTTCAGAACTGAGGCCATGATTAAGAGGGAAACGTGCGCAGAGGCAAATTCTCCCAAAAATTTCCTTGATTTTCAGAACTGAGGCCATGATTAAGAGGGAAACGTGCACAGAGGCAAATTCTCCCAAAAATTTCCTTGATTTTCAGAACTGAGGCCATGATTAAGAGGGAAACGTGCACAGAGGCAAATTCTCCCAAAAATTTCCTTGATTTTATTGAACTGAGGCCATGATTAAGAGGGAAACGTGCGCTGAGCTGACCATCTAAAACATTATGGGTGAGGGTCTGCTGCAGAGCTGACCATCCTAAACATTATATGCGAAGGCCCGCTAGTGAGCTGACGCTATAAAACATTATATGAGAGGGCCCGCTAGAGAGCTGACCCAATAAAACATTATATGAGAAGGCCCGCTGGTGAGCTGACCTATATAAAAATTGGCAAACAGGGCCCGCTGGTGAGCTGACCCTATATAAAAATTATATCACAGGGCCCGCTGGTGAGCTGGCCCTATATAAAAATTATAGCACAGGGCATATGGAAGAGGAGGAGGAGGATGAGAAGATTAAGAGTCAACCATATACCCGTTTTTTGGGTGGAAGGGGTGAATGGGAATACAGAGTATTCCCATCATTGTAAATAATATATGTAAAGTGAGTTTATGTTCCCCCGGGGCTTTCCTCCAGTGGAGTGGAGAAGTCAGGGGAAATCCAGGCCTTGTTCATTTTTATAAGTGTCAACCTATCAGCATTGTCAGTGGAAAGGCGGATACGCTTATCTGTTATGATGCCACCAGCAGCACTAAATACCCGCTCAGACAGAACGCTGGCGGCAGGGCAGGCCAGCACCTCCAAGGCGTAGAGTGCCAGTTCATACCACGTGTCCAGCTTGGACACCCAGTAGTTGTAAGGCACAGAGGGATCATTGAGGACGCTGACACGGTCTGCTACGTACTCCTTCACCATCTTCCAAAACTTTTCCCTCCTTGTGACACTAGGCTGCGCATCAGGGTGAGGGTGCTGGCGGGGTGTCATGAAGGTGTCCCACGCCTTGGAGAGTGTTGCCCTGCCTTTCTCGGAACTGCTGTGTGCTCCCCTTTTCTCCCCTTCTCGGTTGGCCAAGGTAGCACGTACTCTGCCGCCAGCGTTGTCAGATGGAAAATTTTGGAGCAATTTTTCGACAAGAACCTTCTGGTATTGCACCATTTTGCTTGTCCTCTCCACCGGAGGAATGAGAGATGAGAAATTCTCTTTGTAGCGGGGGTCCAGAAGGGTGAACACCCAGTAATCCGTGTTGTTTAAAATGCGTATAACGCGTGGGTCACGGGAAAGGCAGCCTAACATAAAGTCAGCCATGTGTGCCAGAGTACCAACAGTCAAGATTTCGCTGTCCTCACCAGGAGGATGACTCTCAATCTCCTCATCCTCTTCCTCCTCTTCTGCCCACCCACGCTGAAGAGATGGAACTAAAGTTCCATGGCTACCCTCTGTAGCGGAGGCAACCGTGTCTTCCTCCTCCTCCTCCTCCTCCTCCTCCGCCTCCTCCAATTGTCGCTGAGAAGACGAAGTGAGGGTGCTCTGGCTATCACCTTGTGTAAGCTCTTCCTCCCCCATTTCCACCTCTTCCACATGCAAAGCGTCGGTTTTAATTGTGAGCAGCGAGCGTTTCAGTAGACACAGAAGTGGGATGGTTACACTGATAATAGCGTTATCGCCGCTCACCATCTGTGTCGATTCCTCAAAATTGCGTAAAACCTCGCAGAGGTCTGACATCCATTCCCACTCCTCACTTCTGATTACAGGAAGTTGAACGGAGAGGCGACGACCGTGTAACAGCTGGTACTCCACTACTGCCCTCTGCTGCTCACAAAGCCGGGCCAACATGTGGAAGGTGGAGTTCCAGCGCGTGCTCACGTCACACAGCAGCCGGTGAGCTGGCAATTGTAAGCGCTGCTGCAGCTTCAACAGGCAGGCCGAAGCTGTAGATGACTTACGGAAATGTGCACACACGCGGCGCACCTTGGTCAAGAGATCATGCACATTGGGGTAGGTTTTTAGAAATCGCTGCACCACTAAATTAAATACATGCGCTAGGCATGGTACGTGTGTGAGCTTGCCGAGCTCCAAAGCCGCCACCAAGTTACGCCCATTATCACACACAACCATGCCTGGTTGCAGGTTGAGTGGCGAGAGCCACTGCTCGGTCTGGTGACTAATCCCCTGCAACAGCTCTGAGGCCGTGTGCTGTTTGTCCCCAAGGCAGATCAGCTTCAGCACGGCCTGTTGACGCTTCCCCACTGCAGTGCTACACTGCTTCCAGCTACTGGCTGATGGGGGAGTGGCGCTGCGTGTAGATAATTCGGAGGTGGAAACGGAGGAGGAGGAGCCAATAACGTAGGTGCTGGTGGAAACCCTGATGGAGGTAGGGCCCGCAATCCTCGGCGTGGGTAGCACCCGTGCCATCCCAGGGTCTGAGTCGCTCCCAGCCTCCACGACATTCACCCAGTGTGCCGTCAGGGAAATGTAGCGTCCCTGGCCACAAGCACTTGTCCATGTGTCAGTCGTTAAGTGGACCTTCCCAGTAACTGCGTTGGTCAGGGCACGGGTGATGTTACGGGACACATGGTGGTGTAATGCGGGGATGGCACACCGGGAAAAGTAGTGGCGGCTGGGGACCGCGTACCGAGGGACAGCTGCTGCCATCAGGCTGCGGAAGGACTCAGTGTCCACAAGCCTAAATGGCAGCATTTCGATGGCCAGTAATTTGGAAAGGTGTGAGGTTAGTGCTATGGCCTGTGGGTGGGTGGCTGGGTACTTTCTCTTGCGCTCAAATGCCTGGGGTAACGACATTTGGACGCTGTGCTGGGACAGGGAAGTGGATGTGGTCGCTGATGGTGCTTCAGATGGTACAGGTGCAGGGCGGGAGGTATGCGGGCCTGCGCCTTCGACAGGCGATTGGCCGGCACCGAAAACAGGGGAAGAGGAGGCAGTGGTGTGGCCTGCAGACACAGATGGGCGATCCAGGCGTTCCTCCCACTTACTACGGTGCTTGGATGCCATGTGTCGGATCATGCTGGTGGTGGTGAGGTTTCTAGTGTTCATGCCTCGGCTCATTCTGGTGTGGCACAGGTTGCAAACTACAATTCTTTTGTCGTCCGCACTTTCCTTAAAAAAACGCCATACCGCGGAACACCTACCCTTTGGCAAGGTAGATTTACGCAAGGGGGTGCTCCGTGGAACATTTGCGGGCCGGTTTGGTGCGGTCCGCCTTCTTTCTGTAGCCACACCACTGCCTCTTCCAGCCTGTTGCGGTGCTGCAGATGGCTCACCCTCAGGACTGCTGTCATCGCTCGGCTCTACACCTTCCCAGGTGGGGTCAGTCACCTCATCGTCCACCAAGTCCTCCTCCACTTCCTCACTCTGATCATCCTCCTCAAGTCTTGATCCCACCACATACTCAGTCATTGACAACTGTATAACATTCTCCTCAACAAGGTCTTGAGACGGAAATAGTGGTTGATTTAATGGCAACTGTGTCTCATCATCATCATCATCATCATCCACTACTTCCTTTGACCTTAAATGCCGTTCACATCTGTCATCTTCTTGTGATTGGGTAGCCTCTAGAGGTTGTGAATCAGGGCACAAGATGTCATGTTCCTCTGCAAGCGTGCTTGGAGAGAGGGTCAAATGAAGGATTGGTGATGAGACGAGCTCCTCACTATATCCCAGTGTGGGATCACTTCTTTGACCAGACCGTCTATGGTGGGAGGAAGGATGATCAGAGTGAGGATTATGTTGACCAGACTCTTGGCTACTGAGAGTGGACTTGGTGGAAGACAGGGTGGTGCTTAACCGACTGGAAGCAGTATCAGCTGTCATCCAACCGACCACCTGTTCGCAGTGGTCGGACCTCGAGAGTGATGTCCTGCGACGCCCTGTAAAATTACACATGAAGCTAGGTATGGTGGATGTCTTTCTTTCTTGTGCTCTGGCACCAGGCACAGTTTCTCCGCGTCCTGAACTTTCAGGATCACGTCCACTTCCCCGTCCCTTTTTACCCGCCTTTTTCATCTTACACAGAATATGTGACTTTAATATTTGAGTTTGAAAACTTAACAGTATTTCTTACTATTCTGCAACTGTGCAGAGTACACAGAATAGGCTGCTAAACGGCGGTGAAACACACTGAATGGAATATGTGACTTTAATATTTGAGTTTGAAAACTTAACAGTATTTCTTACTATTCTGCAACTGTGCAGAGTACACAGAATAGGCTGCTAAACGGCGGTGAAACACACTGAATGGAATATGTGACTTTAATATTTGAGTTTGAAAACTTAACAGTATTTCTTACTATTCTGCAACTGTGCAGAGTACACAGAATAGGCTGCTAAACGGCGGTGAAACACACTGAATGGAATATGTGACTTTAATATTTGAGTTTGAAAACTTAACAGTATTTCTTCCTATTCTGCAACTCTGCACAGTACACAGAATGTGCTGCTAAACTGCGGCGAAGCACACTGAATGGAATATGTGACTTTGATATTTTAGTTTGAAGACTTAACAGTATTTCTTCCTATTCTGCAACTCTGCACAGTACACAGAATGTGCTGCTAAACTGCGGCGAAGCACACTGAATGGAATATGTGACTTTGATATTTTAGTTTGAAGACTTAACAGTATTTCTTCCTATTCTGCAACTCTGCACAGTACACAGAATGTGCTGCTAAACTGCGGCGAAGCACACTGAATGGAATATGTGACTTTGATATTTTAGTTTGAAGACTTAACAGTATTTCTTCCTATTCTGCAACTCTGCACAGTACACAGAATGTGCTGCTAAACTGCGGCGACGCACACTGAATGGAATATGTGACTTTGATATTTTAGTTTGAAGACTTAACAGAATGTGCTCTAATCTGCAACTTTGCACACTAAACAGAATGTGCTCTAATCTGCAACTTTGCACACTAAACAGAATGTGCTCTAATCTGCAACTTTGCACACTAAACAGAATGTGCTCTAATCTGCAACTGTGCACACTAAACAGAATGTGCTCTAATCTGCAACTTTTCACACTAAACAGAATATTTTTTTTTTTTTTTTTTTTTTTTTTTTTTTCCCCCCACACAAAATAACCTGCTGCCCCCACACACAGTAGTCCTAAAAAGGACTTTTGGTTCTTTTTTTGCACAATTTTTGTTTTTTTCCTCCCTACACTGCCTTTCCCTTCCTATCCTCAGCTCTCCCTGGCTCAGACTGAGCCGAACTCGATGGTCAGGTGCTATACAGCACCCGACCACGGGTTCTGGCCAGCCAATCAGTGTAATGCCAGCAGCCAACACCGATGTCAGAGCCTCCCTGCACGTTTATTGGCTGCGCAGCAGCCGCAAAACGTGCGGGGAGGAGACCCGAACATGGCGGGCGAGCACATGCGGTACTCGTACGAGTACCGCCATGTGCCGAGCAGAGCGATGCTCGAGCCGATCCGAGCATCGGCCGAGCATGCTCGCTCAACACTAGTCAGGAGACATCCTCAAAAGTAGCAGAAATGTAAGAGAAAGGTACTTAAAATATGCAAAAGTACTTCTCTGACTGTAAGGGGTTAAACTGACAAGCAGGAGGGAGAGATCAGCTTCTGCACAGCATGTAGAATCCAAAAAGGAAGAGGAATACTCAAATACCACCTCTTTCCATGCCAGAAAACGGGGAATTTTGGTAGACCTGAGATCTAGTCATTTCATATAAAAAGGGCTGCGTGGTTCTCCAGCCATTCCAAAACAGAGCCCTAGAAGCTCAGAGAGTCCTGCAGGTAGTTGTTAAACAGAGTAGTTCACCAGAAGAACTACGAGTCCACCCTCAGCCTCCTATGAGCAACACGAGGCAAGATATGTCCCATGGAAATGAAATGTATAAACCCAAAATGGCTGCCGCTCAGTCACCCATTCTTAAGGGGTCGTGTCAAAATGTTGTTATAAAAACAAAACACAAAGCATGTAAAATGCCTTATAGATCTATCAGAAAGTGAGTGATTCACTGGAAAAACTCTAGAATAAAGACACTCTCCCTCTCCAAGGAGAGAAAGATAGTCAGTCCTTTTGTAGGCAGCGACCCTTGAACCTAAGGCAGCCAGGATATACACAACATAAAATGAAAATAGAACAGAGCGCAAATTAGGCAAAATACCACATTCACGTGGATGCCAGTAGGATAGGTGACAAATTTACAGGATCATAGCACTCAAGAGGTTAATTCACCTGCAGCTTCAGTCTTCCATTATAATCAAGAAAGAAGCTGCACAGAAGCTCGTTAGTGCGGTAAAGACAGGTGAATCAAGCCGACCTCCACAGATTAGAGGTCCTGAGTATGACCCTGCGAACTGGACAAATCATGAATTAGGAAGCCAGTAAACAGGAGCCCACCTGATGGCAGGGGAGGACTGGCAACATTTGGCCTGGGGGGGCAAGTACAATCAATCGGCACTTTTATACTATAGCTCCATCCCAATATGCCAGTTCATCCCCTTTGGTTAATGTTTTAGCT
>CM074720.1:540245610-540303945 GCA_037306005.1 Rhinophrynus dorsalis
TATTGAAGGTGCTCTAGCAATCCAGTTGCAGAAATGCTGTGCATGAAGATTAATTGGAGCTGTTTTTTATGTTAAACATTACAATCACTTTTAAGGGATAGTAATACTTGAAAATAAGTTTATTTTATATTGTAGCCCTTAAAAGAACATAAAAAATGAAATACGTCTTATCTCCCAAACCTTTATGGTTAGGGAGATATTCACATGTAAAATATAGTATAGGTCTCTTTTCCTCGCTGTTTCAGCCAAGTCTGCCATCTAGTGGACAGATTTGGAATTCGGTCCACAGAGCAACCGGCAGCTCTTTATCAGTGCCGAGATCACGATCTTTGAAAAGAACTACTTAATTGGAACTGTGTACAAAGTGTGCCTGGCTTGAAAGCACACTTTGTAGACCATTCCTATGAAGAAATTATTTTTAAATATCATGATCTCAGCACTTCAGGAGAGGCACGGCTGGTCGGGGGACCGGATTCCAAATCTGAAGGGTGGAGCAATGACGTCACTCCAGGGGAAACTTTACTTCTGAATATCTCCCAAACCATAAAGGTTTGGTAGATAAGACTTATATAATTTTTCATGTTTTTTTAAAAGCTACAAGATAAAATAAACTTATTTCAAGTATTACTATCCCTTTAACAATAAAGTGTACCCATACCATTCCTAACACTATCCTATGCCCCACAGCCATTACACTTACCTGTAATCCTGACATCCACCAGCTGGGTCTCCCGCACCATGGTCTTCCTTGTCTGTCTTTTTCTGTAATCTTCTCTTCATCTTCTATCATCTTCCTTTTCTTTTCATCTGTCATCTCCATCTGTGCTCTTCTGTCATCTTAGTCAATAAATGTGTTATAGCCTTTAAAAAAAATAATTAGAAAAAGCCATAAATCCAGGTAGGTTCCACAGCCAGCGCCGGTGGAAGAGCAGCAGAAAAAAAATTCCCTCTTTGTACCTTTGGGGCCATTGACCAATACCAGCTGAGGAAACTTTAAAAAGGGATTACCTTTTATATGGACAGTCCCTGTTCAAATTTTCTTCCCACGCTCCCATTGGATGGGATGTGGAGTTACACAGGGCACTGAACATGCCCTGCAGCAACCTTACCTCCCAGCCAATCAGCTTCTAGCTTGCTTCGTCATTCAAGCTAGAATCTGATTGGCTGTGAGGTGAGGTTACTGAAGGAATGTTCTGTGCCCTATGTAACTCCCACAGCCAGGCCAATGGGAGCAAAATTTGAACAGTACTGGCCATATAAAAGGCAGTGCCTGTTCACATGTCCCCTAGTTGGCATCGGCCAATGGCCCAAAAGGCATACGGAGGGGTTTTTGTGTCTGCTGCAAACCTACTTTGTTTTATGGCTTTTTAGAACCATTTAATATATTTTTAAAAGGCTACAATACGTTTATTGACTAAGAAGACAGATGAGCACAGATGAAGATGACAGATGATGAAGAAGATTACAGAAGAAGAAGGAAGACTAGGACACAGAAGACCCCCTTGGACATCAGGATACAGGTGAATGTTAATTGCTACTTGTATGGGGTTAGTTTAGGGGGCGATTACCATTTGAGTGCAAGTGGAGTATGAAATCCTGTGCAATGCATTGCATACCCCATTGGCACTCAAGGGGTTAATTATTTTTCATCACACACAATTTTGGATACTGTGGATGCATTGATGTGGGGCTTAGGGTCACTAGTGAATGGATCACTACTTCATTTTTCCTAATTTCTTTTTTTTTTTTTGCACTTCACTTACATGTCAGCAGTTAGGCGCACACGTTAGGTGACACATCGCCAAATAGTTTAGCCGGTAATATTTGGTGATAAACGCAAGGACTATGTGATGTACTATGACCGTCACGGTCCTTATACCCTTAAGGACCGGTGACGGTCATAGCATGTCATGTACTTTTTACTTACATCGCTCTACCGGGAGAGCTGGAAGTAAAAACAGGGCCTATAATTGATCGCTCCAAGACCAGAGCAATCTCTCTTAGGCCTCAAAGCGGCGAGCCGGCACGCGTAACAGGTCACGTGTAACGGTGTGTCGGCAAGGATCAAATCGGTCCTTAAGGGAAGGTAACTTCCTTGGACCGCTGGTCCTTAAGGGGTTAATGTATTACTAGTAACAGCATGTAATTGAATGGCAAATGCAAAAAATTTCTCATTGCTTCCGATGTGAGCAAATTTAGCTACAATACGGGGATTAGTAATTTGCAAGTATTACCATCCCTTTAAGGGCCTTCCCAGAGAGATATGAGATTCAGTGCAGACTCCATTGTATGTCATTTGGTAGTGTATCAATGTGCAAGTAACAGCTTGCACATATCTATTATAGCATATTAGCTATGTGAGATTTTTTTTTCCTTTCTCCTAATAACAATTTTAGAATGGGTTATTTTAAATGTGGCATGAACGCACGTGATTGGTAGCAATAGAAATAGATGTCAACAAATCAGAGAAGTGAAAAATGCTGCAGCAAACTGTGCTAACAGAGCCGTTCTAGGCTTCAATATGGAAAACAATGCAGATTTCTCGTCAGGATGTGTCTTTGTATGTATCCTAAATACAACTTGTAGATTGGGGCAGAAAATATAATAGCTGGAGGCCAAAACATTTACTAACTTTGTGGCTATCAGACATTTTCCACTGAGCCTGATGCGCTCTGGTTGAAGGGGTATATTAAAGGGATATTAATACATCAATATAATTCCATTTAATAAAAAAAAATTAACTAACTGCGCCGTGTCCGATCTCTCAAACCTTTATAAAGAAATACTTCATTTGAATGGTCTACAACGTGTGTCTGGTTTGCAAGCACACGTTGTTAACTGTTCAAATGAAGTATTTCTTTCTAAAGACCGCAATTTCTCAGGAAGGGGGAACTTTGTAAGCCGATATCTCTCAAACCAGATTGAGAGATTGTACACGGTGCAATTCATTCATTTTTTTTTTTTTTTTTTTTTTTTTACTAGGTACATTATTAAATGGAATTCTATTGATGTATTACTATCCCTTTAAGAGTTGACCTCCTGAATAAAACAAGTCACCTCCACTTCTAGGATATTGTTCTTTCTAAAGTTTTTTTTTTTTTTAAATATATAAAGCTGCAATTTTCTAGTGTGGTCATCTGATCATATTATTTGTATTGCTTACTATGGCGCACTGTAGTCTATGACTCAAGACGGCACTGTTGTTAACAGTTTGATTAAAGTGATAGTAATACTTAAAATGTAAAAAAAAAAAAAAAAAAAAAAAAAAAAGTTGTAGGGTTTATCCCTGAGTAAAACAAGAGTACTCCCACTGCTGAAAGGCGTTTCATTCAAAAGTTATTAACCCTTTGAGTGCCAGAGGGGTACGGAACACATTGCAAAGAAATATCTTCCGTACCCCTCTGGCACTCAAAGGGTTAATTTACAAAGTTTAATTTTTTAGGTGCAATATCACAGTGGCCTGAAATTGTACAGTGGTGCTGTTGCTACACCATCCTATGGAGATTTATGGTCCTGGGACCAGAGCTGTCCATAGGATCGTGTAGCAACAGCGCCACTGTACAACTGCAGGCCACTGTGATATTGCACCTAAAAAATTAAAATTTGTAAATTAATAACTTTTGAATGAAACGCCTTTCAGTGGTGGGAGTACTCTTGTTTTACTCAGGGGGATAACCCTACAACATATTTTTTTTTTTTTTTTACATTTTAAGTATTACTATCCCTTTAAACTGTGTGTGCCAGAGGTATCCAATACATTGAGCTGGACACCTCTGTGGAACTCAAAGGGTTACAAAACAAAATACACTCACCCCCACCCAAAAAAACAACCCCAAGTTTAACCCCTTAAGGACCCTTGACGTACCAGGACCGTCAAGTGTAAAAGCGATCCAACGACCCTTGACGGTCCCGGTACGTCAAGGGTTAAACTCTTCCATCGCGGCCGCACGGAGCGATGGAAGAGTTCAAGCCGCTTGTTACTAAGTGTCCCGGTATCGGGACACTTAGTAACAAGCGGCAGAAACATTGTTGCAACATGCGATTCGCTTCAAAAGCGAATCCCATGTTGCAAATGCTGAATGACAGGGACAGTATTTGTAAATACTGTCCCTGTCAGATCTCTATGCCTCCATCCACCTTGCATACTGCTGAGGTGGAGAGAGACATAGAGAGATGGTGTTCCAGTGTTCCTGGAAAAAAAAAAGTTAAAAAAAAGTTTAAATAAAAAAAAATTAACCCTTTGATCACTGTTCTGCAGTGATCAATAAGTTCCCCCCATCTGATCACTCTTGGAGTGATCAATTTGCTGCAGATCAGTGTTTTCTGATCTGTGAGACACCCCCCATCCCCCTGGAATTTTTTTTAGATTTTTTTAAAAAATTTTTTAAACTAAATTTTTTTTTTTTTTTTTTTAAATAGTAAATATAGTTAAGGTAGGTAGTTTGGTAGGTTTAGTGTAGACGTATGTTATGGAAAGTTTTAGGGATAGATTTAGGTTTAGGGGAAAAAAAAAAAAACCAACCCCCCCCCAAAAAAAAAAAATAAAAAAAAAATTATATATTAAGCGCAGTTTAGATAGGTAGTTCAATTGGGTTAGGTACGTTCAGGATATACGTAGGTTAGGGTAAGTTTTAGGGTTAGATTTAGGTTTAGGGATAGCGTAAGAAAAAACAAACAAACCCAAACCCCCCCCCCCCCCCCAAAAAAAAATATATATATAATAAGTGCAGTTTAGATAGGTAGTTCACTTGGGTTAGGCAGGTTCAGGATATACGTAGGTTAGGGTAAGTTTTAGGGTTAGATTTAGGGATAGCGTAAGAAAAAAAAAAAAACCCCAAAAAAACCCCCAACCCCCCCCCCCCCCCCCCCAAAAAAAAAATATAATAAGTGCATTTTAGATAGGTAGTTCACTTGGGTTAGGTAGGTTCAGGATATACGTAGGCTAGGGTAAGTTTTAGGGTTAGATTTCGGTTTAGGGATAGCGTAAGAAAAAAAATAAATTTTTTTTAGTGGGCAAAATGCAGCGCAGGTACAGCGTTGAAGAGGCATATGCCTTTTTGGCGTCTGACTCTGAGGCAACAGACACTGCGTCAGATTTTGACATAGCGCAGTTTTCAGAAAGTGAAAGCAGTTCTAGTGATGACGCTGGGCCTTCTGTCAAGAAAAGACGCACTGCCCCAAGAGCTGCTCTGGCAACTGCCCCAGCACCTGCCAAAAGAACTGCCCAAAGACCTACCAAAATACCTACCCAAAGAAATGCCCCAAGTGCTGCCCCAAGAGCTGCCCTGGCAACTGCCCCAGCACCTGCCAAAAGAACTGCCCAAAGACCTACCAAAATACCTACCCAAAGAAATGCCCCAAGTGCTGCCCCAAGAGCTGCCCTGGCAACTGCCCCAGCACCTGCCAAAAGATCTGCCCAAAGACCTGCCAAAAGACCTGCCCAAAGAAATGCCCCAACACCTGCCACTCCGGATCCTAATGAATGGGTATCAATTTATGCCCACAAATCTCAGAATTCACAGGCAACCCAGGGATTCAAATTGATGTGGAAGGATTTACCCATGATAATTTTTTTGATTTGTTTTTGGGGGAAGACATTTTAGGTGAAATTGTGTCCCAAACCAATTTGTATGCAGCCCAGTATACTGCCGCCAACCCTAAGTGTGAAAAACGCTGTTTTTTTTTTTTTTTACTTACGTCATGGTTTACGAGGGATTGGTGGTAAAATGGCTGTGTATAAAATTGGAAAACACACCTAAAACGAGAGCCTGGGGTGTCTACTTTCCAAAAATATACACTTTTGGGGGGAAATCTTAAAAAAGAGCACTGTTACACAGCCCCAAATGAGACATGGCACCACTAACGCAAGCTGTGAAGATTCAAAGTGTGAACCTGGAAACGCGCATGTTCCAATTTGGCCCCCGTAGCTCCCCCAAACCATGAGAAAGCTATGCATATGGGGTATTGCCGTACTCAGAAGAAGGAGCTGAACACTAATCAATTCAGTTTATAAAATCTTCATCTATTCTGTGCTTGAAATTCACATCAACATTGAATGCAAAGTGTGAAAAATGCTGAATTTTTTTTACTTACGTCAAATTTTCACAGGATTGGTGGTAAAATGGCTGTGTATAAAATTGGAAAACACACCTAAAACGAGAGCCTGGGGTGTCTATTTCCAAAAATATACACTTTTGGGGGGAAATCTTAAAAAAGAGCACTGTTACACAGCCCCAAATGAGACATGGCACCAGTAACACAAGCTGTGAAGATTCAAAGTGTGAACCTGGAAACGCGCATGTTCCAATTTGGCCCCCGTAGCTCCCCCAAACCATGAGAAAGCTATGCATATGGGGTATTGCCGTACTCAGAAGAAGGAGCTGAACACTAATCAATTCAGTTTATAAAATCTTCAACTATTCTGTGCTTGAAATTCACATCAACATTGAAGGCAAAGTGTGAAAAACGCTGTTTTTTTACTTACGTCAAGTTTATGAGAAAGTGGTGGCAAAATAGCTGTGTAAAAAAATTGAAAACACACCTAAAATGAAAGCTGGGGGTGTCTACATTCCAAAAATATACACTTTTGGGGGGAAATTCTAAAGTGCAGCACTGGAACATAGCCCAAAATGAGTAATGGCACCAGTTAACCAAGATGTGAAAATTAAATATTTGTTCAAAATTGGGCCCCGTAGCTCCCCCAAACCTTGAATAACCTATGCATATGGGGTATTGCCGTACTCAGAAGGAGCTGAACACTAAACAATGCATTTTTAAAAATCTTCACCTATCCTGTGCTTGAAATTCACATCAACATTGAAGTGCAAGTGTGAAAAACGGTGTTTTTTTAACTTACGTCAAGATTTATGAGCGATTGGTGGTAAAATGGCTGCGTAAAAAATTGAAAACATACATAAAATGAAAGCCTGGGGTGTCTACTTTCCAAAAATATATACTTTTGGGGGGAAATCTTAGAGTGGAGCACTGTTACACAGCCCCAAATGAGACATGGCACCAGTGATACAAGCTGTGAAAATTCAAAGTGTGAAACTGGAAACGCGCATGTTCCAATTTGGGCCCCATAGCTCCCGCAAACCTTGAATAACCTATGCATATGGGGTATTGCCGTACTCAGAAGAAGGAGCTGAACACTAAACAATGCATTTTTAAAAATCTTCACCTATCCTGTGCTTGAAATTCACATCAACATTGAAGTGCAAGTGTGAAAAACGGTGTTTTTTTAACTTACGTCAAGATTTACGAGCGATTGGTGGTAAAATGGCTGCGTAAATAAATTGAAAGCATACATAAAATGAAAGCCTGGGGTGTCTACTTTCCAAAAATATATACTTTTGGGGGGAAATCTTAGAGTGGAGCACTGTTACACAGCCCCAAATGAGACATGGCACCAGTGATGCAAGCTGTGAAAATTCAAAGTGTGAAACTGGAAACGCGCATGTTCCAATTTGGGCCCCGTAGCTCTCCCAAACCTTGAGAAACCTATGCATATGGGGTATTGCCGTACTCAGAAGAAGGAGCTGAACACTAAACAATGCATTTTTAAAAATCTTCACCTATCATGTGCTTGATATCAACAGTAGTATTGAAATGTAAGTGTGAAAACTGCAAAAAAACAAAATATTACCACAATTTTGAAATTTTTTTCTGGAAAAATAGCTGCATGAAAAACTCCAAAATTCTCCTGATTATTTACTTTATGTTGTGTAGTTTTCAGAAACATATACCTTTGTGGGACATTTTTGGTTCTGGCACCGTCAGCTAAGCTATGATGCTCACATGCCAATTGTTGAAACATCACAAGTTGGAAATAACAGCAGCCATCTTGTAATATTTACCTTGTAAATGTGAGTAAAGGACTAAAATACTAGGCATATGGGGTACTCTTATATTCAGGAGAAGCAAATGAATATATTTAGGGGTATTTTTTTCCATTAACTAATAGTATGCAAATCCTGACAGAAAAATGTAAGCAAAATGTTGTTTTTTTTCAATTTTTTTCCTCTTTTTTTCTATTTTAATCAAATTAAACAATGAGGTATTCATATAATTGTGGTATCAAAAGAAAGCCCTACTTGTGCTTAAAAAAACAGTATATAATTTATGTGGGTGCACAAAAGGAATTAAAGAGAAAATATGGTTTAACAAAGACATAGTCAAAAAAGTCAAAATTGCTCCGGTCCTTAAGTCAAATCTAACTCAGATTTTCCCGGTCCTTAAGGGGTTAAGCTCTAATACCTTTTGCATGAAACATCTCCCAGCATGTAAACTTGTTTTGTTCATTTGGAAAATCCCTATAAAACAGGTATTGTTTTAATAAAAAAATAACTCTTATGTTCGAACCCAGCACTCATTGTTCTAACACACCACTGTAGTAATTTGATAAAAACAGTCATGATTAAAAGGAACCTGTGAACCACTTTATTAAGACATCCATCTCTTTATAGGTTACTATGGACCAAATTTCATAGAATTGCAAAATGTAAACCCTTTTTGTGTTGGAGAGAGAATAAATGTGTTAATATAGATTACTGTACTCTGGAACCCTAGAAAATCAGCCATCTTATCTACATAAAAAAGAAATGTAAACTGTATGATAAAAAAATGCACATGAAGTTGTATATACAGCAGCAGCAAAAAAAATTACAGTAGAATGTGGGTCACAAAGGTTTTGGGAAAGGACAGATGTATCCACTCTAAGGTCCAGATGGGAGCATAACGAATTATCAAGAAATGCGTTGTGCACCCCTGATCCTTAAAATGTAAAAAAAATACTTAAATTCAGCAATAAGAAGGGCATGTACTGCTTGGGTAGGTGACAAAATATTGTATTCATATCTGGTGCCACCCAAGCAGTTACTAATTGTATGGATACGTTTGCGAAGTGTTTTGTGCTTTGTCTTTGAGATAAGATAATGCCTCAGTCATTTCTTTATAACTGTTCTGGTCACAACACAGGAGCAATACTGAACATGATCTCTGTTTTGAAATAGAAAAGGGGTTAATGTGAAGGACATCCCACCGCCACACCGAATTCAAGTTAATATTAATGGGACAAAACAAAACGATCTCCGGTGCACTCTCGAGATAGCTGGACATACAATGCAAGATACCAAAACCGGGCCAGCGTGGGTAAAACAAACACACAGCTTTATTGAAGCAAAATTAAAGAGACCAAATTTTGCTTCAATAAAGCTGTGTTTTGTCTACTAACACTGTTGGATCGAGCGGCGGTGGAGCGCTGCTTCCAGGAGGCACCTCGGGTTTTGGCTGGTGAGTTCCCCAGTATTTTGGTTCACCTGTGAATGAATTTATTTTCCAAGTGTAGCACCAGTTTTTCTATTTGTAATATTAATGGGAGACAACCTTTCGCATTCTGGCTACTAGGAACTGCAACACATCATTCCTCAACCTGGTAGTTTAGTCCTTCAGTCAAAGGATTCTCTAACCTCTGTCCATTCACCATTTTAACCCTTTATGTGCCAGAGGGGTATGCAACATTCCCCTCTTGCACTCAAAGGGTTAAGTGTGTTAAATGGCAAAATCAAGTCCCAAATCTTTTTCACATTGCTCCTGGTCATCTGGGCATTACCTTCTTGTGAGATGCAACTGTGTAGGTGTATCCAAAGCACAAATCCACTGTCCATTAAATATGCAAAATGTTTTCCTGCTGAGCAAAACTGGTGCTCTCACTGCTGAGCAATTTTTAATTCAATGCCATCACAGCATTTTTTTTAATCTAATGGCTAGCGACAGCACCAACTGGACTGCAAAAGTCAAATTTCTATTTATAATGCACTCAAAGGGAAATCTTGAGGCACAGACTACAGCTCTCCACAACAAGTGACAGGAACATGACCCACCAGGAGAAGACAATAGAAAACTGCAAGTGAAAATATATAGGTTTGGGATTTAATGACTTTTAAATGACAAATCCCACAGCAGTAAGAATGCTCTTGTTTTAGTCAACAGGAAAGGAATTACAGTGTATGTGTTTTACTGATCCTTTAAATGCATTTGCATGTTACTGAAAACTCAGACAAATAAGAAAATCTTTCCAGTCTTTGCAGTTTGTTTCCCTTAAAGGAGATAGTTCTGGAAAAATCATTCTAGGCCATGTATATGGAACATTAAGGTTAATTTTTGGGGGGGTTATCATTCTACCAAAAACAGAGGAAAGTTAAGAAATTGTGGAGCAAAAAATTCTATTTAGATAGAGGTTGTGGTCAAACATGGTTCAGGATCACTAAATCGGGTTTATGGCTTTTCTACCATAATTGCCGTCTACTTGCACTTTAAGAGTAAAGAAAGGAGAAAAAAAAAAAAAAAGGTACCACAGGTTTAACAACATCACTACATCTCATAAAATGCCATCTGTCCTATCCAGATTGGTAGAACAGACATCATTTTCACCTCTATAAACAAACAGCAGTCACGCAAAATCCATTGGATTTTGTTAATGTTCTTCATTGGTAATCCATGTGTAGTAAATACTATTGAATCTCCCCCCATATAATGTTTTTGACAGTAAACAGTTACCACTTAGGAACCACTTACTTGTCCAGAACACCAGTCCAAATAGACTCTAAAATAGATAATCTACATCTCTAGGCCTGTACAACTATTTATTAATGTACAAAGGTAAACTGGTAAAAAGTGGCAATTGTGTGCTTTATTATTTGGAGCTGATCTGAGTGTGTGAGGTGGGATGTGGGAGCAGGAAGTAGGTTGTAATGATTTACTTCCTGGGTGTTGGCAGTTCTCACACGTCCTGATTGTAACATAAGAGAAATTCCGGGTTCTCATTTAAATTGAGCATACAGTAAAGGCTCGATATTCTTCTACAGAATATACTGAACGTGTGCTATACATCATTATTCATATCAGTGCTAATTTTTTTAAACCGTGATAATAATGTTCATGAAATAATGGAAACAGATCCACGGCAAGGGCATTTACAGGTCTCTGTTGTTGCACTACAATTCCGCCCTCTGAGGATGATGGGAATTGAAATGCAACAACATTTAGAGACATACATATTGTCCACTTCAATCTACAGTCAATCACATTAAGGCCTCCATTACATTGCAGTTGTTAACTTTATCAAGGGTTTCTATATTTACAAATTGCCTAAATGAACTTAAATGGTAATCTGCTCGATAAAAACAATTAATAACACTTAGCAGCAGCAATAGAATGTAGGCCTAATTTAGAATGGTTTTCCATATTCAGTTTTTCGGTGCATTCCATACTTTTGAATGTTACATTCCATGCACGATTCTATATCTCACCAAACTTAGTGTCTACATTTATCAATTTGGACAGTGGTGCCCAAGCCCAACTTCAAGCTTCCCCAAACGTGAATGATTTCAGGATATCCTGTCAAGATTGCAGGTGGATTAATCAAAGGCTTGGGCATTACCCTATGCTAATGGTAGACCCACCTTTACTGAACCAAGGATACCTGAAAGGGGGTCATGAGGATAGGTTTGGGAACCAATGAATTAGGAAAATATGGAAATAACCTAATAGCTTTACCAAACACAAAAATATATGTATGGTTATACAAGGAAAATTACATTAAAAACAATTTGTCTGGCCAATTTGTATATATATATATATATATATATTAAAAACAAAAAAAAAGTAAGGACATTTGACCCAAAGTCCTCCTCTTTCTTCAGTGTAGAGTATCCAAAGATATTATCATTTTATAATTTTTCTAGTTGTCCACCGTTATTATTCATTTTAAGACTGGAGAGAACACTTGAGGCATTATCCGGGCGGCAAGAGTTTAAAAGTATTTTAAAAATGTTCCCATTTGCTTTCCAGCACAAAAGCGTTATATGAACTTGAAACATTTTGTCTTGTCGTGAGGAAGTCGAGTCTTAAAGAGAACAGAGTCCACACGGAACTGGGTGTACAGAAGTGGCATGTAGCCGTACACCTTGACAAAGAAGTTTATACATTTGTGGCGCTCGTGGAAATGTGAGTCATCGTGAGAGAGGGCTTGAGGGCAGCCTGGACAACGGAATGTCCAACGGGATGTAACCTAAAGACAAAAATTCATAGGAAAGTAATTATTACACAACAGGCACAAATGAACTCACTTTTTTTTTTTTAAATACATCATTAATAGTACCTTTCACAATGTGCTTCTTTTTACCTTGTTGATGGTCTTCAAAGGAGCCCTAAACATTTTCTATGAAAAATCAAATATTGTAGGGGTTTTCCTGCTCAGTAAAAACAAGGATACTTTATATGATGAGAGACGCAAATTTACAGGGTTATTACAGCCAGGGGTGTTACCCAAACCTGGTCCTCAAGACCAACCGTGTATGTTTTCAGGATATCCCAGCAGAAGCACAGATAGACTAATTAAAGTCACTGAATTTCTGATTAGCCCTCCTGTGCTGTAGCTAGGCTATCCTGAAAACCTGCACTGTTAGAAGCTTTTGAGGACCAGGGTTGATTACCCTTGCAAGGTTTGTATTGGCAGTGCCTTCTAGTGGTCAGATTCCAATAAGTTACTCTGTTGAATTTTCCCAGAGAGGCGAGTCACTGACAAACAGTTCTCCATACAATGTGATAGAAATTGAGTCACTTCCTGTCCGTTTGAACTTTCAGGAAGTAATCACACTGTCAATTTGAACTGTTATTATATTTGAATAAAACAACTGACAACAGTGGGAATTCTCTTTTTTCACTCAGCAGGAAAAACCCTATAACATGTAGATTTTCATAAAAAAAAAAAGTTTACTGCTCCTTTAACTGGACTTCACATTGACTTGGAGCCCTGTAGCATTTAAAGGATTAACCCTTTAAGTCTCAGAGGGGCCCCATTTAAATTAATAGTTTCTTTTCTTTTGCCTTCTCTAAAATTGCTCCTCTGTAGCTTATTAGACCCCCTTTAAAGAGACAGAATTGTCTCATTATAAAGTAACGTTCACTCATCCTATATAATAATTCGCTAAAACGTGTGTAACGCCGCGACATGCGCAGTAGACACTGCTGCGCGTGCTGCAGTCGTGCGCAGTACAGACTGCCCGCGCCGCGGCTGATACAGAGCTGGGCGCTCCGAAGGAGCGTACAGCTCTGTATCAGCTGTGGCGCAGGCAGTGTCTGCTGCGCGTGACTGCCCCGCGACCGGTGGCAGTGGCACTGTGGCCCGTGTAACGGGCTGTTCAACTAGTTCCTTATACTTTGCACTAAAGGGGAACTACCACCCCGCAATAACTTTACATTCATTAATTCTTCATCTGTCGACTAGCTGCTTAGTAGCGCTAGTCACCAGAAATATTACCTAGTTTCAAAGATTTTCCAGTTTTTCGGAGGCTCACAGGAGCAGCCTGCTCCAAAAGGGACTGACAGTGCAGGCACACGGACGTCACTATGACGAGATGTCCGTGCTTCCTGCTCCTGTGAGCCTCCTAAAAACTGGAAAATCTCTGAAACTAGGTAATATTTCTGGCGACTAGCGCTACTAAGCAGCTAGTCGCCAGATGAAGAATTAATTAATGTAAAGTTATTGCGGGGTGGTAGTTCCCCTTAATGCTCTGCACCGTTGCCAACATTCATATAAGTCTAATTTATGTGTAATTATAAAGTTCTCCCTCTCTCCCCTTTTACATATGTCAATGTTCTTCCCTCAGATCTGAAATCTGGTCGCTTGACAGGACAGATGCAATGAGGGACAATATTCTGTGTGTCAGTATAAGGAAAACACTGCCCCTCTTGACAAAGTAGAGTAGGTTTTTCCTTATGACGACACAAGATTGTCCTTTGTCTCAATCCATCCGGGCCAGTATTCTGTTCTGAGGGGAGTCATCGTGACGTATGTAAAAGGGGTGGGAGTGGCAAACGTTATAATCTAATTACACAGAAACTAGACCAATATGAACAGTCAACGGTGCAGAGCGTTGGTAAAAAGTATAAGGAATGATTGAACCTTACTTTAGAATGACACATTACTACCTCTTTAAAGGGATAGTAATGTTTCAAAATAAAAGCAGCTCTAATTAATCTTCATAGTATTTGGACCATGGAGAGTGTTATTTCACTACTGTCAGATTTGTAGTTCAAGAGTAATTGAATGATAAAGTATCCCCCTCCCGCCCCTTTTACCTAATGTAAGTCACGTCACCTCCCCTCAGATGTGGAATCTGGTCTCTTGACCGGACAGGTCACAGCAAGGGACAACCTTCTTACTGTGATCATAAGGAAAACCCTACCCCCCTTGACAGGTTTTCCCTTATACTCACTGAAGATTGTCCCTCTCAGTGATCCAGACAGTCTTGCTGCTCTGAGGTGAGCAGTGTTACAACAGTAAAAGGGGTGGGAGGGGGATACTTTATTATTCAATTACTCTTAAACTACAACTCTGACAGCATTGAAATAACACTCTCCATGGCCCAAATACTATGAAGAATAATTGGAGCTGTTTTATTGTGAAACATTACTATCCCTTTAAAGACCTGAAGGGTGTTCAATGCATGCAAGGCATTGTTTTCCCTCAGGTCCTTAAAAGGGTTAATTGCACCTAAAATGTATTTTCTTAACTCATATGCTGTACTGTTTACAGGAAGAAAAAAAAAAAAAGTTATTAAAAAATGAACCTTTGTATAAATTTGCTCTGAAACACAACAGCTCCCGGAGGCGCATTTATTACAGTTTCTCTGACAGGAAGCTATTCATCTGTTCATTGTAATCGTTCACTTTTGTTCCTTGAATAACTACAAATATAACATTTTATACAGTACAGCTGGAATAATAGATGTAGACTTAGTGGGGGATTTCTACCTGATCAGACCAACGCTCCTGGTAAAACTTCAAGTAACAGTCAATTTCTTTACCGAGTTAACATATTTTGCAGGAGCATAATATATAAAATCAGACTGACTAAACTTTTTATTATTATTAATTTATTATTTTTTATGTTCTTAGCAGGGAGCCCCCTGAATTTCTGTGAAAGCAGGGATAGTGCTTCAGTGCTGCATTATCCTTGCGGCACTGAATGCTCTGCTGTATGCTATAGTGAACGCAGGCATGTCTGCTGCAGTGACAGTGTTACATTGTATGGAAAGCTCTTAGGAAACAAATCCTGGGAGCTCAAGGTCAAACAGGGAGCTCAAGGTCAAACAGGGAAAAAGATATAATAAGCAGGGCTTAAAACTTTAAGTCCTTTGCTACTAGTCAGACCTGAAAAGTTACTCGCCACTGCAAGCCATAACATACCCACCAGGGCTGAATTTCTACTCGCCAGGGCTAAATTTTCACTAGCCATTGGCTAGTGGCGAGTGGAAATTTTGAGCCCTGTAATAAGTATAGTCAATTTTACTTTATATATTATACATTAAGCATTCCCTGTGAGTAGTGTGAATAGTTGTGTATGTGGCCCTGAACCCAAGTTGAATTTCTCTACCACAAAGTGAAAATTAAAGTTATTCAGAACTAGTAACCTCTGAGGGTTATTGTTTGGAGACGTGAGCGGATGCCAGCGGGGAGGGCTTGGCGAAGCATCTGGCGTTATAAGCGCAGCTTTTGTTCTGTAAACTTTATGCAAATCATTGACTTTATATAACTGAGCTGCTTCAATATAATACTTTGTTTACGGAACCCAGAGGGGTAATGCAATGCATTGCTACGTCTCTGGCACTAAAACAGTTAATAAATATACACAAAAATATGGTTTTAATATGCAGCTGTTTCTAATTCTTGTTGTCATTGCCCGTCATTAGCTTTCTGAGCTTCAAAGCATTTAGGAATATCATTTATAGAGGCCATTTAAAGGTATAGTGATGTTTCATCCAACAAACACCTCAGAATTTGAGCCATGGAGTGTATTCTTTTAATAATGTGCAAGTTATATTTTTACAGTAGTTGAATGATAAAGTGTCCACCTCCTGTGCCTTTTACCTAGTGTAAGCTGCCTCTCTTCAGATGTGGAATCTGGTCTCTTGACCGGACAGGTTGAAGTAAGGGACAGTCTTCTTACTCTGATCATATGGAAAACCCTAACTCCCCTTGACAGGATTTCCTTATGCTCACTGAAGATTGTCCCTCTCTGTGATCCATCTGAACAGTCTTGCTGTACTGGGGCGAGCAGTTTTACATCAGTAAAAGGGGCGGGAGGGGGATACTTTATCATTAAATTACTTTTGAACTACAACTCTGAAGGTACTGAAATAACACTCTCCATGGCCCAAATACTATGAAGATTAATCAGTGGTGTTTGTTGGATGAAACATTACTATACCTTTAAGTGGTTCGAGGCAAACTGAATTAAGCACTCTCCCCTTTAGTCTTCAAGGGGTTACCACAAACTTTACACAACTTTTTTTTTTTTTAATCCCTTTCAGTGTGACAGGCAATGCACATCACTATGGCACTGAAAGGGTTTGTGATGTTGAAGTCTGAGCACCTCTTCTCCACTGCCCAGGCAGGCAAGTGGGGAGCAGAGACAATCCTCTCAGACTTCAGGGTTGTTGAACTGCTGGTGATGTGTAAGGGAGAGGGCATCCTTTACACATTGCCAGCAGTTTGACAGCCATGCATGCTAATGAGAACATTGTCTTGTTTCCCTAATTCTTAGTGCATATGGTGATGCGACTCTCCCTTATTACCATACCTGGTAACTTACAAAATGGGCTGACCCTGAGATAATTGAAATTATAACCCTTTACGTCCCCTAGAAAGTAAATTCTCTGCAATATGTCCATACGTGCTGTAATCCATAGGTGATACAATCAGTCCACAAGGAATGTTTAACATGCTTCAATTTAAAAACATGACTGACTAATCCCACATAAGACAACCAGGACATGTTTCTCTTTCTTCTGGTAGAAATAGCACCAATGTAAACACAATAGAAGCAGTAGATAACCCTGGACTTTCCTCACCCTGAGATTTTGTCCCTTGACCCTGCGATTTGGGTCAAAACCCTGAGTCTCAGGGTCAAACCCTGAAATTTCCCAGGTATGCTAATTCTTAGTGCATATGGTGATGTGAGTCTCAACTGCAAAGGTGATCTACTCGTCACACATCGCCATAGCATTGCCCCTTAGTGCACCCCCCAGGTGCTTCCCAATGTTCTGCACATGCCTATGGTCTTTAAAAGGTTAATCAAGTCTGTGACTTCCACTCCAGTTTATGACAAGCAGCCTGCAGTGACTACAACAGGTGAGCTATAATCTTATGGTGTTCCACCAAGCTTTGTGCATAGGCCTTACTTCTTGGTAAATAACAAATTAATCAATTCCCCCTTACTTAGAAAGGCTAAAGACACAGCAACGTTCAGCCCAGCAGGCCTCTTGCACTGCTTTCTTGCTGGAAGGAAAGTTAAATACACACAAATCAGATCTTAAACAGAAGTGTAAAATACACATAACCCTGCTGGTGGCACCGGCATTGTTCCACAAGTAATATTTGAACACCTGCCTGGAAGTCACTGCTGAGGCAGTTACTAAGTATTTAAATACTTTAGGGATGTCTAAGCATGTGACACACACACACTGCTTGAGATGTACGTTCCCCATCCGCCCAAAAGAGTTTATACAGCACAATCAATAAAGCGGTGTTAGTCAACCTTTGAATTTCCAGCTGCTGGGAGACCATAGCTCCCATCAACCCAACCATCCAAGATGGGAGTTGCAGTCCCTGATAGCTGGAGTGTGAATGATTGACCACTCCTTCAGCACAGGGAAAAAAAAACCTAGCAGTAAATAGCTGCATAAACAGTGGCATCACGTAACTATAAATACTTATACATACACCTAGTGAAGTGCTCTCACGGCGTGTTCCTTACCTTGATGGGAGGTTTTCTAGTGATATGGGAGACAAGGAAATTCATGGCGATATCTTCACAGTTAATATACTCGTCCACCATGTCCCTGATTGCTTGTGGCATCACATAGGAATACAGGTAGGCATAGTACTAACAATGGAGTGGGGAAAGAGAGTTTGAAATGTTTAGTGCACTGTTTGTAGATAACATTTATCTAAACATTTTGGCTTCTATAACTCAAAGTGGAACTATCACCCCACATAAAGTTAAACCCCAAGAATTACCCATCTGGCGACTAGCTGAACAACAGTACTATTCGCTAGAATAGTTACCTCCTTATAGATAAATTCTACTGCTCCTGGGACTGACGGCCAGGAAACAGAGCAGACATCTTTATATAGTGACGCCTGCGCTGTCAGTCCCAGTCTGCTCCAAGAGGCGCTGCTTGGTACCTTAAGGTACTGGAAGGGATTGACAGTGCAGGAGCGGATTCTTTTAAAGCGATGTTACCTGGCCGTCTCGGGAGCAGTACAATTTCTCTATAAGGAGGTAATTATTCTGGCGACTATTACTATTGTTCAGCTAGTCGCCAGATGGGTAATTCTTGGGGGTTTAACTTTATGTGGGGTGGTAGTTCCCCTTTAAAGGAGGAGTAAACTTATTTTATGAAAACATATATACTGCTGTACTACACAAAGGAAATCTCTCCATTGGCAGTGTTTTATTCAAATGTGACAAGAGTACAAAATTATCAGGTGAACTGCAGTGTGATTACTTCCTAAAAGTTCTATCTGACAGGAAGTGACTCAGCAGTTTCTATCACATTCTATGGAGAAATGTTTGCCAGTAACTCATCTCTCCTAGAGAATTCAACAGAGTAACAAACTGTAATCTGACAACTAGGAGGGCACGGTTTATTTAAATTAAAAGTTTAAACTGTAATAACTCTGAAAATATGCATCTCTCGGCAGTGGGAATAACCTTATTTTACTCGATAGTAAAAGCCCTACAATACATATTTTTTTCATAGGAAAAACGTACTCGCTTTTAAAAAGATCAGTAAAGTTTTAGTAACAATAAATTGGCTTTTCCTGCTCCCACTGCTGAAAGTCACTTTATTTAAAAGTAATAACAGTTCAAACTCACAAAGCAATAGAGCTGTTACAATCACATTCAATGGATAATTGCAGCCAGTACCTCTCCTCTCCTGTAGAATGTGCTGGAGACCTCGCTGGAATTCAAGAGATTAAAAACCACATTTAAATTAAAGGGGACGTTTGGGGAGTTTTCATTTCGCCCCCATGGTGAAGCTGCCCTGTAATCGCTCCTCTTGATGAATAATGCTATTTGTCCCTTGGGTGCTCATCTCGTACAAATATCCAATCTTCAATTGTTCATGTGGTATTATAAAGATATACATAGACAATTAGCTCTATATTAAAGGGATACTAATATTTCTATTAACCCCATAGGGACCCTTGACGTACCAGGACCGTCACGGTCCTTGAACTACTCAAGGACCGATGACGGTCATGGTACATCACGTACTTTTTACTTACAGCGCTCTACCGGGAGCAAAGTACGTAAAAATAAGGCATGAAATAGACCGCTCCAAGATCGTAGCGATCTCTTTCAAGTCCCATAGTGACGCGCCGATACACGTGACAGGTCACGTGTACCGGCGCGTCAAACTGCCCCTATGCGGTCGTTATGGGACGGAAATGTCCCATAACCTCCGGTCCTTAAGGGGTTAAAGTGAAGGTCCGAGTCTTGTGTGTGTTTTTTTTTTTGTTTGTTTTTTTTAACACGTGGCACTATATTTTGTTACTTACAGTTTTGTAGTTCAAGAGCTACTGAAGCTGAAAGGATCCCCCTCCCGCCCCTTCTGGCCGCCTCCCATTAGATCTGGAATCCGGTCATGGGATGCAGCGAGGGACAATCTTCAGTCAGTAAGTAGAAGGAAAACCCTTCCCCCTTGAAGGAGTGGTGCAGGATTTTCCTTTTGCTTACTGAAGATTGTGCCTCAATACGCTCCATCCAGATCAGACTTAGAGGCTCAGTGACACAGGGAAAGGGGCAGGAGGGGGATCCTTTCGGAATCAATAGTGCTTGAACTACAAAACTGTAAGTAAAGAAATATAGCGATTTGTTTAAAAAAAAAAAAAAAAAAAAAAAAAAAAATTAATAAACAAGACTTGGACCTCCATTGCATAGAAATATTACTATCCCTTTAATCCTTAGACTAAGAGAAGGAGAATACAAACACTATAAGATTTTATAAAACCTATGCTACATTGATACACTAAATGCACCATTTATAAAGGCCATCAATTTCAATCCTGCAAATGGTTTCACGAAACATAATTAGGCTACTTTAAATCCAAAACAGACGAGACAGATGTTTATAGTGATATCTTTTTGCGTTGCTGCTGTGTAATACTAGCTTCTCAATCCTGGTATTTGGTACACCTCTCTATAAATACTGCACTGACATATAAACACATGCAGAGCTTGAAAATAACTTTATTTTATATTGTAGCCCTTAAAAAAACATTAAAAATATTAGCAAGTAAAGTTTCCCCCGGAGTGACATCACTGCTCAAGCCTTCAGATTTGGAATCCGGTCCCCAGACCAGCCGCGGCTCCTCAGCAGTGCCGAGATCACGATCTTTAAAAAGAATTTCTTCATTGGAATGGTCTACAAAGTGTGCTTGCAAGCCAGGCACACTTTGTAGACAGTTCCAATTAAGTAGTTCAAAGTCAAAGGTTTACTAAACTTAAATCAAAATGATTACATTAACCCTTTGATTGCCAGAGAGGTACGTAACGCATAGCAAAGCAATGCGTTGCGTACCGCTCTGGCACTCAAAGGGTTAAAACCCAGAAATCTCTTAAAAACAAAAACAGCGACATGGATTTGAATGAGGCTCTCTTTAAAACATATGTTCAACAATTGTTTTACTGTACATTTACTAACTTGATACATATCAAAATGCAGAACCCACATTTAACCAGTATTTATCTAAACTGGTGGTTCTTCAGTCTTGTTCCACTGTACACATTGGTAATCACATAACAAAAAAAAAAAAAACCTGACACCTCAGCCTTGTTCTGCCCACAGGTAGTTACAGAACCACGCATGCACTGTAATACCTTAGCCCTGTATCACTGTCTCAGTGGTACTCACAGTACCACACATACACTGTCTGACACCCCAGCCTTGTTCCACTGACCACTGGTAGCCAAACAACCACACATACACTGTCTGGCACTGTAGCCTTGTTCCACTGTCAACTGGTAATCACACAACCACACGTACACTGTCTGACACCCCAGCCTTGTTCCATTGACCACTGGTAGTCACAGAATCACATAGACTGTCTGTCATACCAGCCTTGTTCCACTGGTTGTCACAGAACTACATAGATTGTCCATCATCTCAGCCTTGTCCCACTGGTAGTCACAGAAACATGCATATACTGTCCAACAACCCTGCTTTATTCCAGTGTCCACTGGTAGTCAAAAAACTACACATACACTGTCACCCCAGCCTTATACCACTGTCCACTGGTAGTCATAGAACCAAACATACATTGTGTCACCCCACCCTTGCTCCACTGTCCACTAGTAGTCACATAAGCATGCACATACAGTCTGACACCACAGAACCACACATGCACAGTCTGACACCCTAGCCTTACTCCACTGTCCCTCTGGTAGTCATAGAACCACACATACACTGTCTGACACCCCAGCCTTGTTCCACTGTCCGCTGGTAGTCACAGAACCACACATACACTGTGACACCCCAGCCTTGTTCCATTGTCCACTGGTAGTCACAAAACCACACATACACTGTATGATAACCCAGCCTTACTCCACTGACCACTGGTAGTCACAGAATCACACATACACTGTCTGACACCTCAGTCTTGTTCCACTGCCCACTGGTAGTCACACAACCATACACTGTCTGACACCCCAGCCTTGTTCCACTGTCCACTGGTAGTCACAGAAGTAATTACACATACAATGTCACCTCAGCTTTATTCTAGCATCCTCCATTACATTTGCTCTGTGGAATCCCTTTTGCTGAACACAGAGGCCAACTAATCTAAACAATATAATAAAAGCAAAGCAACATTTGGATACCATCAGTTTTTAAACACACTTTACTTAATGACATTCTCAGAATCAGCCCACGGGACAGCATAAGGACACTAAAATAGAAACTTTTAAAACATTTTTATAAAAATGAAAAAGCAGAGGATGAAGCCGGCTGAGGATGATGGGAGAGGCGGAGAGTAGTAAAGATACGGAACTGGAAATATGAGATAGTTAATAAACAGTAAATGGCACCTTGTGAAAGAAGGCAGCTCCAGTCAGTACCATAGACAGTTCACACGAATAGTTTGAGTTGTACAGCCAGGACTGGTGTGGGATGTCCCAGGCGTGGTATCGACCAGGAAAGCCAACGATCCGATCTCTCGCCTCCCTCCAGACCCTATGGGAAGAAATCAGGGACATCGGATTGTACATAGAGATAATGTTTACTGAAAGTACCTGCTGTGACTGATTCACAACTCATTTTATTAACCTCTGCAACAGGGTTGGACAACCTGAAGCCCTCCAGCTGTTAAGTGGTACAAATGCACTGGCAGTGGATGATGTGAACTGTAGCCCTCAACAGCTGGAGGGCCTCAGGTCCAACTGTGCTCTGCAGAAAGTGATAAACAAGAGATGCTCATTTTTGGATGTAAACAGGCATTAAGAAGTATAAGACTGCCATTACATGCATAGCTCATTGGCACAAAGGTTTAAAGGGATAGTAATGTTTCACAAGAACAGCAGCTCCAATTAATCTTCATAGAATATGGGTCATGGAGAGTGTTATTTCAGTACTGTCAGAGCTTTAGTACAAGAGTAATTGAATGATAAAGTATCCCCCTCCCACCCCTTTTACCTAGAGTAAGCCATCTCCCCACAGAAGTGGGATCCAGTCCCTTGACTGAACAGATAACAGTAAGGGACAATCTTCTTACTGTGAGAACAATGAAAACCCTGCCGCTCGACAGGTTTTTCAGCTTTTTTCCTTAATTGAAGATTGTCCCTCTCTGTAATCTACCTGGGCACCTCCCTGCTGCTCTGAGCTAAGCAGTGTTACATCAGTAAAAGGGGCGGGAGGGGGATACTTTATCATTCATTTACTCTTGAACTATAACTCTGACAGTACTGAAATAACACTCTCCATGGCCCAAATACTATGATGATTAATTAGAGCTGCTTTTATTATGAAACATTAATATCCCTTTAAAGTTTCAATTCTTAATTTAGAGGACAACTATCATGTATTCCTATTGGAAGCCAATTAAATGCATGGACCTAAAATGTTCCAAAAGAAAGCAGCTCCACTGAGGAGTGGTGGTGGTGGTGGGGGCAAATAAAACAGACACCCACAGCTGTCAAGTGGCTGGGCTAAGCAAGGGATGTCTGTGACAAACCACAGGCTTCCCTTGCCCCTCTGTCATCGTCATCAAGTGTGTAAATGCCGACACTTGAGTGTGTATGGAGACTCAATTGCAAAGCAACAAGACCACATAAAACCCCATCTTTCTAAGCATATTGGTTACCATAGGAGTAGAGATGCCGGGCAGGCACTGTCTGGACAAGTGGTTCCCAAACGTTATTAAGTCATGACATGTAAGTTGTGGCACGTGTATCTGGAAAATTTAAATTATCATGAAACGTGCTCAAGGCAAAGGCAAAGCAATGTTACTCAATGAATATATCTAAAAAGGTGAAACACATTAAAGGGATAGTAATACTTCGTTTTAACTTTATTTTATTTTGTAGGCATTAAAAAAACATGAAGAATGATATAAGTCTTATCTCTCAAACCTTTATGGTTTATGAGATATTCACAAGCAAAGTTTCCCCTCCCGCCCCTTTTACCTACTGTAAACAATCTCTTCTCAGATGTGGAATCCAGTGAATAGACTGGACAGATAATAGAAGGGGACACTCTTATTCCTATGAAAACAATGAAATCCCTGCCCCCCTTGACAAGCTTTTCAGGTTTTTCCCTTATCTTAATTGAAGATTGTCCCTCTCTGCAGTCTACCTGGGCAGCTCCCTTCTGCCTTGGCTGAAAAGTGTTACATCAGTAAAAGGGGTGGGAGGGGGATACTTTGCTTGTGAATATCTCTTAAACCATAAAGGTTTGAGAGATAAGACTTATATCATTCTTCATGTTTTTTTAATGCCTACAAAATAAAATAAAGTTAAAATGAAGTATTACTATCCCTTTAACCTTTAGAGTGCAAAGCAATGCATTCCGTACCCCTCTGGCACTCAAAGGGCTAAGCTTGGTGCCATGACACACCTGTTGGGAACAGCTGGTCTAGACAGCTGCCCTTTAAATGGTAACTACACCAATACAAATGTGGCTTTTAAAGGGCTGGCAAAGGGTCAAGTTCTTCTTAAATTAATTGTACATATTAGACACCGATTGCAATGTATATCACATAATTTACAAGTCCGCACCTGCTGTGTATCTTTTTTCCACTCTACGGGTTATCTGTATTAATAATATTTAATAAAAGAACTTTGTGAGGAAGCAGTCCTACAAATATCAGTCAGAGAAGTTATCTTCCAGGCTTCTATTACAGATCTCGGATTCACTATAATGGTATTCTGCACATGGCACTAACACGACTCAGACCAGTGTGCAATCCATCCCATTAAAAAATACTGCAAACAGAAGCATATTCTGTTTCTGCAGCTTTCAGGGGTAAATGGGAATTAGTTTCTTTGTACGTAGAACCATTTTTTGTTGGCTGAAAAATTATACAGTTTATGTAAAGATAATGCAGACAAGTATTTCTCAGTTATTCCTCGGTAAACATTAACAGGTCAGCTTTTCAGAATCTCACTGCTTAGTCACAGGTGAATAGTGAGTCAGTGTGATTGACCTACTTGTGCCTAATTAGGGATATCATGAAACCCTGACCTGTCTGTGTCTTCTGAGGACTGCAGCAGGGAATCAGTGAAGTATACAGTGTTTGCTGCAGACTATCTCCAGTTTCATCAAGCGAGGTGTATCCCCAAACCCCATTATAGACAGGTGTCATCTTCAGAACACCTTTCTATTCCTTGTTCCATAGAATAAAGGTCCATGGGGTCATGTTCACAAAGAATTTCTTGGAATTTTCAGTACGTAATGCCATCCAGAGGAAAATGGTACCCCACTGGTATGGGCTGACATACTATAATGGGTGCCAAGAGAATGGAGTGTGATTGTGTGAGAGTGTGAGTGTGTGTCCAAACAGTGTGTGTGGGGATCTGTGACTTTCAGTAGGGAAGTAGAACCAGGCTTGGGTGTCAGATAGTGTATGTGGGCATCTGTAGTGAAACCAGGAAGACAGGGGTGTGGGGGGGGGGGGTGTCAGTGTATGTGAGATTGCGATTACTAGCTGTGGACAGTGGATCAGAGGGCGGGGGGGGTTATGTTTTTGTTCCAAAGGGGTGTCCAATGCTTTGCATGTATTTTAACCATCTGAATGCTAGAGAGGTATCCAGTGCAATGCATTGATACCTTCCTGGCACTCAATGGGTTAAATTAATATGTCATGGGAGGCCTTCAAGATCCCTTCTGATGTCCAGCTACTGGTCTCCCACCCAATTATGCTGGGAGATCAATAGAGGCGATGCAGGGAGCAGCATGTCTACCCTATTTCCATCATACCCGTACTACTGGGTAGGAGTGGGCAGGATCGGGGAAAGCCTTCCATATCACTGCCCACTTCTACCTGGAAGATCAGATAGGATGGAAGTAGGGTAGACATGCTGTTCCCTGCATTAGCTTTCTCGATCTCACAGCTGAATTGATCCTGATGCCCCCCCGAATAATCCTGTTAAAAGGTCACACGCAAAGGAGCGTGCAACCACACCTCACATTAAATATGTCGCCAGGATAAAAATGGCAAACCTGGGAATCTCGCACTGCATGAAAGCGTGAGATTCTCAGGTCAAGGTATGAAACATTGCAAAGCAGCCTCTACTAGGCCTTCATTTTGTCTGCCAGCACTTGTTTAATGCAGCCATAAGCATGTGCTGTCTGTACGATACCCTGATCCAAATACTGATGAGCATTGCTCCGGGCTCTCTCTCCCTTTCTCTGCGTGCTCCGCTCTGTCAGTCTGTATGCAGAGAGAGAGGGAGAGAGCGCCCGGAGCAGCACTGGATGCGATGGTGTATAAAAAGTTTATTGATTAATGAGCCCTGTTTATTACTAGAGAGCCCTCCATCTTAAACATTAACCCACTGAGTGCCAGTGGGGTATGCAACGCACTGCAAAGCAATGCGTTGCATCCCTCTGGCACTCAAAGGCTTAACGCTGTAGGCTAATTCTTGTAAAGCGTCACTGTAATCGGTGCTGGCGTTACCCTGCATGAGGCTCTGGCAGCTGCAGATGAGATCTCCAAACTAGGCAAATCTGGTACCATGCCTGTTCACAGGACACGTACAAACTGCATCAGCACAAAATACATTACACTGTGACGTTTAATAGCGCACCCTGAGAATCTTGCGCTTTCATGTAGTGAGAGATTCTCAGGTCGCCATTTTTATCGCTGCGACATGGTTAATGCGAGATGTGGTCGCACGCTGTTTTGCATCCGACCTTTTAAAAGTGAAAAGCCCCTCCCACAAGGTCTTGATGTTTTTTCTTTCCCTTTGCTCTACAGCAGTGATTGGCACTGTGAGGCACTCCAGCTTCTGCCAGACTACAACTCCCATCATCCCCTGCCAGCCTGGAAGTTGTAGTCTGGCAGCAGCTGTTTGCTCTACAGAGGGCGAACCCGTCCGGTACTCGCAATGGCTTAAAAACAGTTACAAAAATATCCTCACACCACATAAGTAATATGTATACTATTTAAACAAAGAGCTTTAAATTAACATAAAATAGTGAAATATTTAGTGAAATTCCATATTATTATATGCTGTTCTTGTTAATGAAATGCTTTGATTTATAAAATCCCCCCAAAATGGGGAAATAATAAACAATTACAATAAAACTGAAATATTTGAATAAAATTACAACATTCTGTTATACTTCTTTGGTTTAAGAAGTATATTGATTTATGGAACAGATCTAGGACACGCCAATTACAACACAGACGATAACTTATAATTTCCACTAATTTAAAAGGGGCCTTTAACCCCTTGAATACTACAGAGGTCGTCAATGTCTTGTGAAGCAACTCATTGGGAGACAGCTATAGTATTCAAAGGAGCAGTAAAGCTTTGCAATGATTTGCATGCCCCCTCTGGCATTCAAAAGGTTAAGTCGACGTGTCACTTGTCCACATTCTCACCTAAGTAGCGGCATTTTTCTTATGGGAAAAAAGAGAGAATCCAAATTGGCAAAGCTCGCCTAGTATCAGTAAATCTGCCTATCACAATAAAACCACTAATATGATTAAATGTTAAAATAAAAAACAGAAATAGCAATACAAGGAGGGAATGAATTAAATAAGAAATATATATATAATAAAAACTGGAAAGATAAACTCAGAGATGACTATACAATAATATAGACAAATATCTGGTTTATAAAATGATGGTTAATGGGATAGTAATACTTTATTATTACAATCCCCCATATTGCAGATATTTGCAAAATAATTTAATAGCCCCTGGGTTCATCTCTCTTTATGGTTTGAGAGATAACCGAAGGCAAAGTTCCCCCCTCCCTCCCCCTTCCCTGAAGTCAGCGTTGTACTGACTGCAGGGATAGTCTGTCATACGACAGGCTTGCGGCTCTGCAGCTGAGCGGATATGCATTAGTGAAAAATAATTATTTCACTGAAACGGTCTTCTACATGTGCTTGGTTTGCAAGCACACATAAAGACCGTTTCAGTGAAATAATTATTTTTCACTAACGCGATTGTGGCTCTACTGCAGATCCACCTGATGAAAGTCAGACCGCATATCCTTGCAGTCAGTACAACGCTGACTTCAGGGAAGGGGGAGGGAGGGGGGAACTTTGCCTTTGGTTATCTCTCAAACCATAAAGGTTTGAGATGAACCTGTGGGCTATTAAATTATTTTGCAAATATCTACAATATGGGGGATAGTAATAATAAAGTATTACTATCCCTTTAAAGGGATAGTAATGTTTCATAATAAAAGCAGCTCTAATTAATCATCATAGTATTTGGACTTTGGAGAGTGTTATTTCAATTCTGTCAGAGTTGTAGTTCAAGAGTAATTGAATGACAAAGTACCCCCCTCCCGCCCCTTTTACTGATGTAACACTGTTCAGCCAGATCAGAAGGGAGGTGCCCAGGTATGGATTACCAGCAGTTCATGAGGAACTGGTGAGGATGAAGATGGAATGAAGTGATGAGAATAATAAAAAGATGAGATGATGTCTATTTTCAACCTGAAGGTGCTGCAGGATGAGATGTGTAGCAGCCTATGACCACTAACCGAGAAAACTGGATACATTAAAAAAACATGACAAGCGAAAAATATTTAAGTGTAGTAATTATAATGAACATGATAAAAACAAGTAATACATTCACAATAGCCCTTCTTGGGCCTTATCAATATCAGTCGGGTCCCTTGTAGCCAGTGAACTGCACCCTCCTGTTCTCCTGCAGCCAATCTGAAATTTCATCTGTAATCTCACGTCCTTTATGAATGTCTGCATCAAAGGATGGACGTGGGCATCGACATTGGCTGAGTACCACTGATACTGGGAGATACTAGCAGTTATTTACTTGTTTTTATCATGTTCATTAAATCTACAGTGTGGAATGTTAGTATCTGGCTGTCAGGGAGTGACAGGGAGGTGAGACCAGTGTGGAATGTTAGTATCTGGCTGTCAGGGAGTGACAGGAAGGTGAGACCAGTGTGGAATGTTAGTATCTGGCTGTCAGGGAGTGGCAGGAGAGGGAGAGAACAGTGTGGAATGTTATTATTTGGCTGTCAGGGAGTGACAGGACGACGAGAAAGCAGTGTGGAATATTAGTATCTGGCCATCAGGGAGTGACAGGAAGGTGAGAGCAGTGTGGAATGTTAGTATCTGGCCGTTAGGGAGTGGCAGGAAGGTGTGAGAGCAGTGTGGAATGTTAGTATCTGGCCGTCGGGGAGTGGCAAGAGGGTGAGAGAGCGGTGTGGAATGTTAGTATCTGGCCATCAGGGACTGGCAGGAGGGTGAGAGAGCAGTGTGGGATGTTAGTATCTGGCTGTCAGGGAGTGGCAGGAGGGTGTGAGAGCAGTGTGGAATGTTAGTATCTGGCCGTCGGGGAGTGGCAGGAGGGTGAGAGAGCGGTGTGGAATGTTAGTATCTGGCCATCAGGGACTGGCAGGAGGGTGAGAGAGCAGTGTGGGATGTTAGTATCTGGCTGTCAGGGAGTGGCAGGAGGGTGTGAGAGCAGTGTGGAATGTTAGTATCTGGCCGTCGGGGAGTGGCAGGAGGGTGAGAGAGCGGTGTGGAATGTTAGTATCTGGCCATCAGGGACTGGCAGGAGGGTGAGAGAGCAGTGTGGGATGTTAGTATCTGGCTGTCAGGGAGTGGCAGGAGGGTGAAAGCTGTGTGGAATGTCAGTATCTGGCCATCAGGGAGTGACATGAAGGTGAGAGCAGTGTGGAATGTTAGTATCTGGCCATCAGGGAGTGGCAGGATGGTGAGAGAGCAGGGTGGAATGTTAGTATCTGGCTGTCAGGGAGTGGCAGGAAGGCGAGAGAGCAGTGTGGAATGTTAGTATCTGGCCATCAGGGACTGGCAGGAGGGTGAGGGAGCAGTGTGGGATGTTAGTATCTGGCTGTCAGGGAGTGGCAGGAGGGTGAAAGCTGTGTGGAATGTTAGTATCTGGCCATCAGGGAGTGGCAGGATGGTGAGAGAGCAGGGTGGAATGTTAGTATCTGGCCGTCAGGGAGTGGCAGGAAGGCGAGAGAGCAGTGTGGAATGTTAGTATCTGGCCATCAGGGAGTGGCAGGAAGGTGAGAGAGCAGTGTGGGATGTTAGTATCTGGCTGTGAGGGAGTGGCATGAGGGTGAAAGCTGTGTGGAATGTTAGTATCTGGCCATCAGGGAGTGGCAGGATGGTGAGAGAGCAGGGTGGAATGTTAGTATCTGGCCGTCAGGGAGTGGCAGGAAGGCGAGAGAGCAGTGTGGAATGTTAGTATCTGGCCATCAGGGAGTGGCAGGAAGGTGAGAGAGCAGTGTGGGATGTTAGTATCTGGCTGTGAGGGAGTGGCATGAGGGTGAAAGCTGTGTGGAATGTTAGTATCTGGCCATCAGGGAGTGGCAGGATGGTGAGAGAGCAGGGTGGAATGTTAGTATCTGGCCGTCAGGGAGTGGCAGGAAGGCGAGAGAGCAGTGTGGAATGTTAGTATCTGGCCATCAGGGAGTGGCAGGAAGGTGAGAGAGCAGTGTGGGATGTTAGTATCTGGCTGTCAGCGAGTGGAAGGAGGGTGAGAGAGCAGAGTGGAATGTTAGTATCTGGCTGTCATACCATCCAGCACTGTCAAATGTACATAAACTGACCAAAAAAAAAATGAAAGTAAGAACAAATCTATCTGGCAGGGAGTGGCTAGGTAGCCTGATACGGAGGAGGGGGAAGCTCCACCCCTGCACTTCTTTCTAAAATTGTTCCAGCTCACTGGGAGGTGAGTTATACTGGATGACAGAGAAATGAGATATAAGTCCCTCAAAGCAATAAAAACAATGGCAGGGAAGGGGTTAATTACCACAAAACAGCCCAAAATGCTCCAAAGACCCAGATAACAGACAGATAATTACTGAACGTGAGTGCAGGAGTTATAAGGAACTCCAGAAAGACCCCTGTGTGGAGTGGAAGTGTGGGACAAGGGGACCATGGCAATCAAAGGGTTGAGCCCACTAGGAGGAGCTGTTGCCTCCCAATGGTACCTGTGTGTTATAGGGGACGACAGCGAAACATAGTTTTTAAATAACTATTTAAGAAATCAAATCATGAAATGTTAGTAATGTAACTACAGACATTCCATTTAACATATAATTACAAAGTTATTTTATGGAGATGAGATTCAAGTCACGAATGTTCCACTGTGCCATTAATTACGGTACAGAGGAACCAAAGCTAGATTAGATTGCCTGAATAAAATATGATACATTCACTGCATCATACAATTTATCTTTAGCACAATTAACCCCTTAACGATGCATGACGTACATGTATGTTATGAGGTTACGGTCCCTAAAGGACCAAGGACGTACATCTACACCATGTGATTCCGGGCTCCCAGTGCGGCTGCACGCTGTTGGGGAAGTCTGTAATCGAATGGTTTAAAAAATAAAAAAAATGCTCCGTGGTCCTTAAGTGACCGCACCTTGCGTGCGCGGCCGGTCCTTAAGGGGTTAATGCCCCATACCATAATTGCTGTTTGTGTTCAAAAGGAACAGGAGGATTTTATTGACAAGCTATCCAGGTATAAAGTGTTAACTGTGCATATAATTACAGCTATACGGACCGAAGTTAAATGATGCCAGACAACAAGGCAGCCGTGGATACACAACTGACCAGTGATAGGAGTTGTAGTGCCCAACAGTTCGTATGTCAAAGGTTGCCTAAAGAGCCAACCATTATTTGTGGTCTTCAACAGCTGGAGAGCCAAATGTTTCCTAACTCCACTTCAGAACACTAGGATGAATTTGTGCGGTGGCATGCAGTTAACCCCTTGGGTGCCAAGGGGGTCCACAATGCATTGCTTTGCAACATGATGCTTAATCCGATTGGCATTCAAAGGTTTAAATGAAGACTGAAGGTAAATATGCACAGAATAATACTGGCAATTCAACAAGAGAATTGTCTAATATTTCCAAGTCTCAGGCAACACTGCTCTCTCTGGTAATGCCAAGGTCCTGTATACTGCGTCCCCCACCAGATAGCTCAGTACAGAAGGAGGTGTGCACTTTAATTTAGCTGGCCAGCCCACACAGACATCCTCATTATGTGACTGGCTGGAATGGTCGCGGCCCAGCCTGTGACTGGATCATTGCAAACAGTATCTCGACTACCCAATCACCAGTGTAAACAGCCTGTACATTGCCCCTGTAAGCCGCTGTGCAGACTTTCACTGCTGAAAGTGAAATGCAATCATCATTGTGAAGGAACTGGAGCAAGCTGTGTTTGGGGTACGAGTCTGTCATGCTGGAATTATGTGGACATTGTGTGAGTAGTGCTTTAGGTACAATGCACCCTATTTTGCAAACCTTAAGGGGTAAAAAAAAAAAAAAAAAAAACCTTTTTATATTAATTTGTCACCCCTGGTACAGCTGGCTTGCCTCAGAACTCTTACACCTTTTTATATAATGTAATGAAAGGGCTTTAAAAAGCCGAATAGTGTATGGAATCTTTGGGTGCTAGAGAGGCCACCAACAAAGTGCTTCTTAGTGCTCTGGTGACAGCTTAGACAGACATACAAGGGACTCAAATTTACATTTTGTTTTTTTGTGTTAATGGACAGTGAATTACTTCATATGGATTTGAAAAGTAGAGGGCATGTCAGTGGATAGCTCGGAAGATGGGAGAAGGAAGACAGACATCAATGTGGGTTTACCCGATATGTGGCCGTTAACATGTACCCCTCGGACACTCAAAGGGTTAAAACTAAACACATTCCCTAATACCCCTACGCTATAAGGAATAACTGCACAGACAATATATCAAGTCAGGATCTCTCTTTTGGGTGCAAGTTCTTAAAAAAAAAAAAAAAAACATTTTCAAGCTGGAAACGTAGAGATGTGCAACAAGGCTGATAAGGGGAGTGGAGACAAAAGAAGTGAGATGATTGCAATTTTCAAATATATTCAAGGCCAATAACACTCTGGGGAACTCTCTATTCAAACAGCTGAGTACCACAAGGGGTCATCAACTAAGACTAGAGGAAAGTAGCTTTCAGCCAAAACAAAAGACAGTTTCTTTTTTTTTCTTTTTACAATAAGGATGTGGAATTATTTGTCTCTGGATACTTGATATTACATTTACACTTAAGCTGACCCACCTTAAACCCTGGGTGTTAGAGACTTCTCCAATACATTGATAAGAAATGCATTTGAAGCCTTGCTAGCAACCAAGGAGTTAATCTACTCTGTAACCCCATTAACAATGTTATCCATTATGTGCAGCTCTTGAGCGGATCTGAGGTCAGATGTGGTCCTTTGGATGAATGCCTGTCACTGCTTTGACCAATTGAGGACCAGAAGTCTGTGAAACAAATTGCTTCGTAACGCATTGCAAACCACTCTGGTCCTCAAGGGGTTAAAGACTTTTAGTCATTTCAAATAAAGGCAAATGGGAACATGAATAAACAAAATTATATAATACATAATGCAAAGGTATAGCACAGTGTTTCTCAACCAGTGTGCCATGGCACTTTGGTGTGCCACAGACATCTACTTAGGGTCCCCCACTGAATCTATAATGCTATGTCAAAAATGCGAATACAGACTTACAACTGTATATTTAAAGGGACAGTAATACTTAAGTATTACTAATCCCTATAGCAAAGTACTACTTAAAAAAAACGTATTGCCACCAGTGTCATCTCTCAAACCTTTATGGTTTGAGAGATGAACGCTTCTAAAGTTACTCTCTCCCTCCCACTTCCCCGTAGTCAGCATGCTAGCTGACTGAAAGGAAGAGAGTCGTACGACATTCAGGTGGCTCTCCAGCACAGCCGGATCGCGTTACTAAAAAAGAAAACTTTCACTGAAATGGTCTTCTACGTGTGCTTGGCTTGCAAGCACACGTAGAAGACCGTTTTAGAGAAAGATATATATATTTTTTTTCTTTATTAACGCGATCTTGGCTCTGCTGCAGAGCCGCCTGATGATCTCTGACCGGATTTCCCTGAGTCAGCTAGAACGCTGACTACGGGGAAGGGGGAGGGAGAGGGCAACTTTAGAAGCGTTCATCTCTCAAACCATAAAGGTTTGAGAGATGACACTGGGGGCAATATGTTTGTTTGTTTTTTTTTTTTTGGTTTGTTTTTTTAAGTAGGACTTTGCTATAGAGATTAGTAATACTTAAAGGGATAGTAATACTTCATTTTAACTTTATTTTATTTTGTAGGCATTAAAAAAACATGAAGAATGATATAAGTCTTATCTCTGAAACCTTTATGGTTTAAGAGATATTCACAAACAAAGTATCCCCCCCCTGTTCAACCAAATCAGAAGGGAGATGCCCAGGTAGACTGCAGAGAGGGACAATCTTCAATTAAGATAATGGAAAAAGCTGAAAAACTTATCAAGGGGGGAAGGGCTTTCATTGTTTTCATACAAAGAAAATTGTCCCCTTCTGTTATCTGTACTGTCATACAACCAGACTCACATCTGAGAAGAGATTGTTTACACTAGGAAAAAGGGGCGGGGAGGGGAACTTTGCTTGTGAATATCTCATAAACCATAAAGGTTTGAGCGATAAGACTTATATCATTCTTCATGTTTTTTTAATGCCTACAAAATAAAATAAAGTTAAAACGAAGTGTTACTATCCCTTTAAGTATTACTATCCCTTTAAGGATACTACTGTGCACAACATGTTTAACTTAGTTGTGACGTCTAACAATAACTATATATTTAATTATTTGTAACCTTCATTACACCCTTGACAAATGACAAAATGATAGGGGTGCCCCGAAAATACCAGACTGCATGTTAGGTGTGCCTTGAGCAAAAAAAGCTTGAGAACCACGGGTATAGCAGTATACCCTTCTCTTACACAGCTTCTTCCTAAAGACCTCGGTGTCAGGACGCTAAAGAAAAACATAAAGGAGAAATTCTCACTTGAATTTCATTAAAGGGGAACTACCACCCCGCAAAAACTTAATCTTATTTAAGTCTTCATCTGGCAACTAGCTGCTTAGTAGCGCTAGTCACCAGAAATATTACCCAGTTTACAAGATTTTCTACTTACTCTGAGGCGGACAGTAGCAGGAAGCACGGACATCTTGCCACAATGACGTCCGTGCGCCTGCGCTGTCCGTCCCTTTTGGAGCCGGCTGGCTCCAAAAGGGACGGACAGCGCAGGCGCACGGATGTCACTATGGTAAGATGTCCACACTCCGTGTTACTGTGAGCCTCCGAAAAACTCGAAAATCTTTGAAACCAGGTAATATTTCTGGTGACTAGCGCTACTAAGCAGCTAGTTGCCAGATGAAGACTTAAATAAGATTAAGTTTTTGCGGGATGGTAGTTCCTCTTTAACCCTTTGAGCATAAGAGGCGGTGTGCAGTACATTGAGATGCAATATGTAATGCAGAGAGTTAATATGTAACGCCACATTAAAATCTTGCCTGCTTCATGCCAAGATCTTCTAATTATTCAAATGGTATTACACCGGAAACAAATTATTAAACTGAAAAAAATCTCTGCGCTGTCCGGCCTTTGTGTACAGCACGTTTCTAGCACACAAAGGGATATCTGACTATCTTTTTCAATTAAACATACCACACAGTTCTAGTGCACAGGAACAATGTTATGCTGTGTGCGGCAGTTCAATAGCTGTAGCACAGAGGATCAAGACATATACTACCCCCTCCAGCTGTGTGCAGAGCAATTACAATGATCAAGTCGCAACAGTGATCCTTTGCAGCTAAACAATATAGTTTTTATTTTATATAAAAAACATGGCCCCAGGCTCCGGTGTTGGCTCAGGACAGGTTCCACAATTTCCTATTACTGCTGATATTTCCCACACGGATTTGGCAATGTAATTTCAATACTCTGGGTATATGGTTGGCTTCCCGGCTGAGGATCCGACAAAGCCAGCAGTACGTGGGAAGGAACACTATAAACGCTTTCATTTCGGCTCCACGTATTTTATCAATACAAGGAGTGGAAAATAAATGAGTATTTATGCCAGCTTTCTGTTATGGAATAACACTGAACTACAGCAGCCTTCCTCTGAACGGGAACTATAGTTAGAGAGATAAAGAGGCTGCAGTTGGGGGCAAACATAAAGGCCAATATATTGACGGATTTAAATAGAGGTCTCCATGGTATTGCTTAGCAGTGCATTGGAGACCTCGCTAGCATTAAAGAGGTTAATAGACCCATTTAAGTTAATGATCATTTTGGAAACATCTGCACCATATAGTGCAGTTGATTTGCTCCATTCATCTTAGTGCAACAGTTTCATGGACTATTTTTGTAGCAAAGACTTACCTAGGTAGGAGTCCATTATACAGCATTCAGGTATAACCGTAGGATAGTAGGATTTTGAACAAATATGTTCAAAAATAAAAACAAAAAAGAATTTTATATATCTATACACACACACACACACACACACACACACACACACACACACACACACACACACACACACACACACACACACACACACACACACACACACACATATATATATATATATATAACTGTCCCTTTGAGTGCCAGATGGGTACACAACTGCGTACCTCTCTGGCACTCAAAGGGATATACACAATTTATTTTTTTGCAGATAATGTCCCTTTAATATCATAAGTACACTTGTTTTAAAGAGGGGACTCTTCTCTTTCCAACATGGGATGTTTGGTGCAGATTGATTCCTGAGGCTGAGATATGTACCTCGCTCTGTCCTCTGCACTGGCCATGCTTTTCTCTGCTGGTCAAGTGGCGTGCTGTCATGTGTGAAATCATGCACATGTATGATATTCACTACCGGGTGCTGACAGCACATCCTGATGGGAGCATTGTGGAGACCTACACCGTGGTGTGTTTTTTTGTCTCCCCAAAGTGTCAAAGTGCAGTGAGGTACGAAACAGCTGTCAGCTGAACATTTGTGGATGACCACTTGTCTTTTCCCCATCTGTTCACAACGCTGAGTACATATTAAAGAACTTTTAATTGAGTGAGTGCTGGCTATTTCACTCTTATGTTGTTTGTGGCAATATCAAACCTGTTCATTCTGTATGGCCTGAGCACCGGATTGAAACAGTGAAATAAGCCCAAACTAGGGGCAAAAGTTATATTAACACTTGAAAACATAGTGTCTCCTACCACAATCAATTAAGTCCTAGCATCTCCAATAGAAATGGTTAAAGGGATAGTAATACTTCGTTATAACTTTATTTTATTTTGTAGGCATTAAAAAAACATGAAGAATGATATAAGTCTTATCTCTGAAACCTTTATGGTTTAAGAGATATTCACAAGCAAAGTGTCCTCCTCCCACCCCTTTTACTGATGTAACACTGTTCAGCCAAGGCAGAAGGGAGCTGCCCAGGTAGACTGCAGAGAGGGACAATCTTCAATTAAGATAAGGTAAAAACCTGAAAAGCTTGTCAAGGGGGGCAGGGATTTCATTGTTTTCATAGGAATAAGAGTGTCCCCTTCTGTTATCTGTCTGGTCTATGGACTGTATTCCACATCTGAGAAGAGATTGTTTACAGTAGATAAAAGGGGCGGGAGGGGGAAACTTTGCTTGTGAATATCTCATAAACCATAAAGGTTTGAGAGATAAGACTTATATCGTTCTTCATGTTTTTTTAATGCCTACAAAATAAAATAAAGTTAAAACGAAGTATTACTATCCCTTTAAGTCATTGCAGATTGGGTAGCCAGCTATCTTTCTTTAAACAGTGTCTCACAATTAAGCCCTTCTCTACCTCACTGCAGAGGACATGATGGGCTGTGTACTTAGCAGTTCTACAGGGTATGGTAAAAGTGTGGCCATCATATCCTTAGGAGCAAAGTGGTAAATGAACATTAAGAGATAACTAAAATCCCCCCACAAATTACCTTAATCTGTTCAGAAAATGCCACTATCAATCAATTGTAAGTGGACTGCTTCTTCCAAATTAATCTTTAATTAGTACCGGTTATCATGTTAAAGGGATAGTAATGTTTCACAAAAACAGCAGCTCCAATTAATCTTCATAGTATTTGGGCCATGGAGAGTTATTTCAGTACTGTCAGAGTTGTAGTCCAATAGTAATTGAATGATAAAGTATCCCCCTCCCTCCCCTTTTACCTAGTATAAGCCTCCTCCCCTCAGATGTGGAATCTGGTCTCTTGACCGGACAGGTCACAGCAAGGGACAATCTTCTTACTGTGATCATAAGGAAAACCCTGCCCCCCTTGAGAGGTTTTTCAAGTTTTTCCTTATGAAGATTGTCTCTCTCTGTGATCCATCCGGACAGTCTTGCTGCTCTGAGGGGAGCAGTGTTACACCAGATAAAAGGGGCAGGAGGGGGATACTTTATCATTCAATTACTCTTGAACTACAACTCTGACAGGATTGACAGGATTGAGATAACACTCTCCATGTCTCAAATACTATGAAGATTAATTGGAGCGGATTTTATTGTGAAACACTGCTGTCCCTTTAATGGAAACAGACCTGATTCTTGGTTCCAAGACTCAAGGACCCCAACGTCATCCTTCTCAGGCAGGAAGACGCGGTAGGAGTTTGAGGTCCTTAAGTCCAGTGACAGTAAAAATTAAAAACTAATTATGCAGGACAAATGGATTCCCAGCGGCCAGTACGATTTTCTGCGCAGATTAAGGCAAATTTTGTGTGTATTTGGAAGCCTTCGTATTCCTTTAACTCCGAAGTGTTACATACCACTCTGGCACTCAGAGTTAAGATGACAACTTAATTTTTGAAGAGGTAGCTTTGATAAACTGCAGTTCTGAGATTTTACCAGAAGGGGGCACAGTGGCGTCTCCTAAACCTAATAGATTAAAGGGATAGTAATATTTAAATACACACGTGCAATAATGTACATTTTATTAACCCTTTGAGTGCCAGAGTGGTACTCAACGCATTGCTTTGTAATGCGTACCACTCAGGCACTCAAAGGGTTAATGCAAGATACAGGACAGAGAGAATGTGTTTCAACCCTATCAGTGCTTTAGGGATGTGCAACACATTGCTCTGCAATTCACTGTACACCCTGTGGTTTTTGTTTGCAATAACAGGTTCTAATTACATCTATTGCCAGAAGGACTTTGCTGTGGAACAAATAGCCACACAGGCAGGGACTGCACTTGTCCAAGTATTCCCGCAGGAACTTGCTCTCACTCCTCATTTCTTCCTCTCTACTTTCTCACTTTAACTCCTTCTACTCCAACGCACCCTCCATCCACTTATTCTCTGTTCCCTGTCCACCTCTCCCAGTCCTCTGTTCATCGTTCCCTCCCTGTCCATGGTCTCCTTCACATTGATTACAATGGGGATTTTAAGAACCCCTTAAAAACAGGTCTCCAGCTCATTGCATTGCAATGAGTTGGAGACCTCTATCATTCAAGAGGTTACAAGATCAACATACGTCACTGGGAATTATGATTTCTCACAATTACAAAAGAACACACACCATCATAGACATCCTCTGAATAAGTCCGTGTATAGATAAATCATCAAAATCTTTATTGGGATTCTTTAAAAAGCTTTCTACACGCGCAATGCATTGATCTATGTTGGATGACACCTGGCTACATCTACCATGCTGTACCCTATCCTTACGTCTCTCCAACTGATGATTCCTTTCAGGCCATGACACGACTGAGGTATCTTTAAAGAATCCCAATAAAGATTTTGACTATTTTATCTATACATGGACTTATTCAGGTGATGTCGGTGATGGTGCGTGTTCTTGTTTATTTGTGAATTATGTTTGTTGGGAGCTTACAGAGAGGCCCCCTATCGCACACACAACACACGCTTAGTCCTGATATCAGGAGACTGATCTATCCACCTTGCGTTATGGTGTGGCTATAATATATATGCTGCGCAAGTAAAATTTATGGACTTTACTACCTGTTCCTCTTTTGATTGGAAGAGCTGCTGAAATCTTGTACGTATATTGCCTAATTTTGATTTCTCCCAAAAGTTGCAGTTGGCTTGCCCCAGAATTTCACCTCTGTAGCATGATGAATACGTCTCGATGTTTTATTCTGAACTAGTTGAACAGCCCGTGTACACGGGCCACAGTGCCAGGCAGCAACGGCCGCAGACTGCCCGCACCGTGGCTGATAACGGAGCGGGGTGCTCCTAATTCAGACCGTAGTCCTCTCTGTGCGGACTACGGTCTGAATGTGGAGTGCCCCGCTCCATTATCAGCCGCGGCGCGGGCAGTCTGTACTGCGCATGACAGCTTCTGACAAACATACATTAGCGAATTATTATATACGATACTTACCATTTCATTAGGTTCCTTCTTTATCTGGCACTACATGTAAATAAGCTATCTGCATTAAGTGCCAGGAACAGAGGGGAAATCTCTTACACAAAAGGACGGGCTAAAAATGTCAAATTACAATATATTTAAAAGTCTTTATAACCCTTTGAGTGCAAGAGGTATCCAAAGCACTGCTCTGCAAAATTCCTCTCTAGCACTTAAAGAGTTAAGAATGTTTGCCAGAATAAGTCATAGATAACATTTAACACCGATTAAAAACTTTGTTTTTTGTTTTGAGGTATGAGGTCAGTCGGCAATAAATTAAAAGCAGCCCAAAGTGAACGAATGGAAGTAAAATATTAAGTACCCCACTGGATTATCTGCCGCCCTGGAAGCAGATCTGACAAATGGGGGTCTGTAAAGAAACATTCAGGGCTCCACTGTTTGTGCCACTAGAAGAGACTTAACTGCAAGACTTAAGTCTTGCAGTTCAGACTTACTGACCTGTGCAACAAAATCTCCATTGACCCTCTGTGTCTGGCTTGAAAGCCTGATAGTAATGGTCTATGGTGGATGCAAGCAGAACACACAGCCTTTATGGCTAATAACCACGTGTTTCCAGGTTGTGTCCCTGCCCCCCACATGACTGACAGGAGTCCTGAGCTAATTACTAAGTCTGCTCCCATACATGCAGACATACTAAAACAGGATAATTGCCATTTAAAGGGATAGTAATACTTCGTTTTAACTTTATTTTATTTTGTAGGCATTAAAAAAACATGAAGAATGATATAAGTCTTATCTCTCAAACCTTTATGGTTTATGAGATATTCACAAGCAAAGCTTCCCCTCCCACCCCTTTTACCTACTGTAAACAATCTCTTCTCAGATGTGGAATGCAGTCCATAGACTGGACAGATAACAGAAGGGGACACTCTTATTCCTATGAAAACAATGAAATCCCTGCCCCCCTTGACAAGCTTTTCAGGTTTTTCTGTTATCTTAATTGAAGATTGTCCCTCTCTGCAGTCTACCTGGGCACCTCCCTTCTGATCTGGCTGAAAAGTGTTACATCAGTAAAAGGGGCGGGAGGGGGACACTTTGCTTGTGAATATCTCTTAAACCATAAAGGTTTGAGAGATAAGACTTATATCATTCTTCATGTTTTTTTAATGCCTACAAAATAAAATAAAGTTAAAATGAAGTATTACTATCCCTTTAAACAAGTCATAAAACTACAACATACATATGTATTAAAGGGATAGTAATACTTAAGTATTACTAAGCCCTATAGTAAAGTCCTATTAAAAATAAATGTATTGCCCCCAGTGTCATCTCTCAAACCTTTATGGTTTGAGAGATGATCGCTCCTAAAGTTGCCCTCTCCCTCCCCCTTCCCCGTAGTCAGCGTTGTAGCTGACTGAAGGGAAATCCAGTCATAGATCAGGCGGCTCTGCAGCAGAGCCACGATCGTGTTAACTAACAAAAAAATCTTTCACTAAAACTGTCTTCTACGTGTGCTTGCAAACCAAGAACACGTAGAAGACCATTTCAGTGAAAGTTTTCTTTTTTATTAACGCGATCGCAGCTGTCCTGGAGAGCCGCCTGAAAGTCGTACGACTTGCTTCCCTGCAGTCAGCTAGAACTCGGGGAAGGGGATTGAGAGGGCAACTTTAGGAGCGATCATCTCTCAAACCTTTATGGGGGAAATACATTTATTTTTAATAGGACTTTAATATAGGGATTAGTAATATTTAAGTATTAAGATGCCTTTAAATGTATGTTGGCTGGGGGTGCATTCAGGTCTCTGGATAGGTGCAGTTCTGGAGCAAAAACAACATAACAGAGGACATAATTCTCTTGATTGCAACAGGCCTTTCAATGCAAGAGAGGCCTCCGATGTATTCCTAAGCAATATGTTGGAGATCTCTCTAGGTTTCAAAGCATTAAAACTTAATTTAAATCAAAAGCAATATGGGATTCTTAAGGTCCTCTGTGATGCAGCTGGTATCCTCAAGAATAGTTTTTTTTTTCTTTTTCTTTTATTGACCTTTGAGTGCCAGAGGGGTACGCAACGCATTGCTTTGCAATGCGTTTGGCACTCAAAGGGTTAAGCTAACTGTCTAACAATTTTCACCCTGCTGATTGCTTAATTGTTTGGCAAGCGGTTATCAGAATTCTTGTCCCTGCATCACGCCACATACTTATTTCATTTTGTTTCTTTTTTCCTTTTTTACAATCTATACGTCATTTTGCAATTAATAAAGGTTACATTTTATCCTCGTATCACTCTGCACTACCCCTTGGGTATGTGGTAGTTTTCTTTTCCCATTTTGCTTTCATATGGTCATACTTGTGTTTATTAAATATTTTTTACCATTTGCGATAAAGCTATCCAATATTTTGTTGAACATATCAACTGTATCTACCATCACAGACCCAGGAAGCAAGCAATTCTCACATCCTTACTGCAAGCTGCTTCCTGTGCAGTGTTTAGACGCTCCTTTCCTCTAATGGATGCCCCCATTATTTCTGTACAGACCCTTAGAGTTTCCTAGTGAGTTATTTGAATTCACTCAGAACTAATTTCTTTATAAGTATACCCCCCACCCCCACTAGATGCCTCTTTTTTTTTTTTTTTTTTTTTTTACTCTAAATTAACCAAAATTTCTAAACTTGCTTCTGAGCTAGAATGTTACTGTTATTAACCGTTTAAGTACCATAAGGTGTGTGCAATGTATTGCACACCCAACTTCCCATAAAGGGTCAACTTTGTTGTACATCTGTAATTTTTTCAGGTGATCAAAACTGTACTGTATTCATGGTGAGATATCTGCAATGGTCTACAGAAAGGTTAAATTATATTTCCTTGCTGAGTAGTTATACTGCTCTTTATACATGAAAATACCGTCTGAGAAATCCTGAATAAACCAGAGAGACTGCAATCTGACATAATCATTAATGCAAACAAATGATCATCGGTGATACAAAAAGAAAGCTTGCTCTGTGCCTGCTTACGGGAAAAAGAACTGCTTACCGAAAACCAAACATGATCTCGTCATGACGTAGATGAGCATCATCATCGATAGAAAGAACGGCTTCGGTTTCGATCTCATTCCAGGGTAGGAATCGATTATTCAAACTGTTCTTTTCTGTGCGAACAACCTGAAAAAGGAATGAATTTGTTAACCTATCTTACTTCGTGCGAACAGCCCAACAACTTAACCCTTTGAGTGCCAGAGGGGTATGCAACGCATTGCTCTAAAATGCATTGCGTACCCCACTGGCACTCAAAGAGTTATACAACTGTGTTATACAACTGTAGTGTTGTATAAGCTCTACAGAAGTTTATAGAAGATTATTAGGTAACCCAAATCACAAAAAATTCTAAAGAAATTAACTATTTGAGTGCTAGTGAAGTGTGGAACAACGCGTTGATCTGGTAATAAGAACTACAGCAATTCTGGAAGCCACAGGGGACAAATATTCTCCAGCTACATCAATGAGCAGTTGTATGTGTATCCCTTGAGCTAAGTGTTCATCCTTTGCTTTCTGCATAAAGTTCATTGATACTCATTACAAAGTCTAGTCTCTGAAGTTACCACCGGACACCAGCCAATCAAGTCTGGCTATTGACATGTGCACACTCATTAGCCTGCACACTGATGGATCTTGTAAGTAACCTTGCATGTTCCTGCAATAAAAACTAGATCATCGCAATAAAAAAAAAAAAAAAAAAAAAAAAAATCTATGAGAAATATACATTTGTTAAAATAAACAAAGTCGGAAAAAAAAATCCAAGCAAAGCTTTCTCACGGATGACAATTCTACTGCTATTTCTGTTACAAGTTAGTCAGGTCATTACCAGGAAATGTGTACCATTCTCTAATAGAGAAACATCTTTCTAAAAATGTATTTGTGATAACATCATATCCGTCATCATTAATTGTCGATAGCAGCCTCACACGTTGTAGTATCAGTGGGCAGCTAATGCAGATTATGTATCACAGAATCTTACATATAAAAGAAAACCAGAGCAACACTGGATCAAACCATCTGCATTACAGATACCAACAATTCCCACTAATGTAAATGTGCTCTTCCAGGGATAGTAATACTTAAAAATTACTATCCCCCATCTTGTAGCCAGTAAAAAACTGAGTTACATGAGGCCAGCGGAATCTCTCAAACCTTTGCGGTTTGAGAGATATTCGTTTTCAAAGTTCCCTCTCCCCTAACATCAGCGTTCTAGCTGACAGTAGGGGAATCCGGTCCCGGGACCGGTGGTGGCGGCTCTGCAGCAGGGCGGAGATCGCATTAATAAAACAGAAATCCTTAACATAAAAAGTCTTCTATGTGTGCTTGCAAATCAAGCACATGTAGAAGACCTTTTAAGCGAAGGATTTCTTTTTTACTAACGTGATCTCGGCTCTGCTGTAGAGCCGCCGGCTTATCCCAGTAGGGGATTCCACTGCTGTCGGGTAGAACGCTGACGTCAAAAAGCACAACTTTGAAAGCAGATATCTCTTAAACAATAAAGGTATGAGAGATGCCGCTGGCCTCATTTAACTCAGTTATTTACTGGCTACAAGATGGGTGGGGGGGGGGGGGGAGAATTAATTTTTAAGTATTACTATCCCTTTAACCCCTTATTTATCAAGTTAACCATTTGAATGCCAGACAGGTATCCAACACAATGAGTTGGGTACCTTTCTGGCACTCAAAGAAACACAGAATTTGATGGCAGATAAGAACCATTCAGCTCATTTAGTCTGCCCATTTTCCTACAGTAAAACCTCAAAACTTTTTTTTTTGTCTTTGGTCTTTTATGTTCAGGACAGCCTTAGGCCTATCCCATGCATGCTTAAATTCTGTCACTGTATTAACTTCTACCGATACGCTATTCCACTTATCTACTACCTTCTTGGTGAAGTAAAACATTCTTACATTACATCTAAACCTGTGTCCCTCTAGTTTTAGACTATGGCCTCTTGTCCTAACATTTTACTCCTTGAAATGTTCTTCCCTCCTGCACTTTGTTGAATCCCTTCATGTATTTGAATGTTTCTATCATATCCACTCTCTCTCTTCTCTCCTCCAAGCTATACATGTACAGATCCTTTAGTCTATCCTGATATTTATTTTCTTGTAAACCAGTCAACATTTTAGTAGCCTTTCACTGAATTCTCTCTAGAGTATCTATATCCTTCTGGAGATGGGGTCTCCAGTACTGTACACAATACTCTAGGTGAGGTCTGTAGAGAGACATAACCACTTCCCTTTTTCTGCTACTAATGCCCCTAGCTATACAACCCAGCACCCTGCTTGCATTCCCCACTGCTTTATTACATTGCTTGCCTACCTTTAAAGGGATAGTAACACTTCGTTTTAACTTTATTTTATTTTGTAGGCATTAAAAAAACATGAAGAATGATATAAGTCTTATCTCTCAAACCTTTATGGTTTATGAGATATTCACAAGCAAAGTTCCCCTCCCCGCCCCTTTTACCTAGTGTAAGCCATCTCTTCTCAGATGTGAGTCTGGTTGTATGACAGTACAGATAACAGAAGGGGACAATTTTCTTTGTATGAAAACAATGAAAGCCCTTCCCCCCTTGACAAGTTTTTCAGCTTTTTCCATTATCTTAATTGAAGATTGTCCCTCTCTGCAGTCTACCTGGGCACCTCCCTTCTTATCTGGTTGAACAGGGGGGGGATTCTTTGTTTGTGAATATCTCTTAAACCATAAAGGTTTGAGAGATAAGACTTATATCATTCTTCATGTTTTTTTAATGCCTACAAAATAAAATAAAGTTAAAATGAAGTATTACTATCCCTTTAAGTCACCTTATATAATAATTTGCTAGGATGTTTGTCACGATGCAGTCATGCGCAGTAGAGACTGCCCGAATACTACTGCGCATGATTGCATTGCACGAGTTAGGTGACGCAAGACTGCATTGCGTGGAGCAGTGAGGTAGCGGCTGCTTAACCCTTTCAGTGCCAGAAGGGTAAGCAAGGTATTGCAAAACAAAGGGTTGCAAAGCAATGCTTTGAGTACCCTCTGGCACTCAGAGGGTTAACATTACCAGGATCTTGGCCTGTGAACAAATCCCTTTCCTCTGTTGTCTCTGACAGTACAGTACCCATAACAGTTTATTTTTCTTTGGATTTTTATGTCCCAAGTGCATTATTAAAGGGTAAAATCATTTGGAATTAACATGTCTCCCCTACTCCCACTGAATGTTTGTTCTATAAAAAATGTTTAGCTTTCTTTAACCCTGTGAGTGCCATAAGGATATGCTACACATAGCTTTGCATATCCTTCTAGCATTCAAAAGGTTAAAGAGTAACCATCACCCCAAATAATTAGTCATATAGCGATAAGCTTAGAAATAGTACTATTATCCAGTATAAGTACAGCGTTATTAAGAAATCCTACTTCTTCTGAGACGGACAGTGCAGTCATCTTGCCTTAGAGACTTCTGTGCACCGGCGCTGTCCGTCCCGGTCTCCTCTAGGAGGCGATGCATGGTACCTTAAAGGAGCAGTAAACTTTTTTTATGAAAACACATATTTTACAGAGCATTTCCTGCTGAATAAAACAAGGTCACTCCCATCGCTGTCAGATGTTTTATTCAAAATTTATAGCAGTTTAAATAATCAGGAAGTGATTTTACTGTGTTTACTTCCTGATAGTTCTAACTGACAGGAAGTGAATTTACTGGGTTTACTTCCTGATAGTTCTGACAGGAAGTGAATTTACTGTGTTTACTTCCTGATAGTTCTAACTGACAGGAAGTGACTCAACAGTTTCTATCACATTCTATGGAGAACTGTATGTATGACTTTTCTGACTTTCCTCTCCATTAGATTCTAACAGGAAATCTAATTAGAATTTGACCACTAGAGGGCACTGCTAATGTAAAAAAACATAGCTTTAAACTGTAATAACTCTGTAAATATAAATCTCTCGGCAGTGGGAGTACCCTTATTTTACTCAATAGGAAAATCCCCACAATATATATTTTTTCATAAAAAAAAGTTTAAGGTAACAGGAAGGGACTGACGGTGCAGGTGCGCAGATGCCTCTAAAGCAAGATGCCTGCCAGACAGTCTCAGATGAAGTAGGATTTCTTAATAACACTGTACTTATACTGGATAATAGTACTATATCTAAATGCTAGATGAATAATTATTGGGGTAGGGAGGGGTGGAGACTTTGTTTTTAAAGCGGATCACCCCAAATAATCTGGATGCTAGAAAGCAACATGTTTGAGACATCTCTAACATCCAAGGGGTTAAACGCACATATTCAGGAGTTGCTTAGTCACAAACGCTACAGTGACCTCTAGCTTATTGAGTGACCTTCAGCCGTCTGTAATTCCTTACAGAATGCTGCTGCAATGCTGTTCTATATTGAAAGTGGGGGAAAAATCATTATTAAGCTTGAGAACGTTTGCCAACTACAATTTTTTTTTCTTTGCAGAGGTAAGATCATGATTAGACTTGCTGTTGGCCATTCCTAAATATTTTTACTTGCTGCTTAAACCTTAGATGATTTGTCCAATTACTTTTTGTCTCATAAAAAAGGAGAGATTGTGTATTAAAATCGATGTAATTCCTACAAGGAACACATTTTATGGATTCAAATACCCTCAAATTAAAGCAGACAGTCTGATTTTTACCCTCTTAGTCATAGTTTAATTTCAAATCCAAAGTGCAGAAGTATAGAGGCAAAGCAACAAAATGTGTCACTGCCCAAATACTTACGGACTAGAGTGTATTATAGATTATGATTATTGCACCTTTAACAACTATTTGGTAATATTATGGGCACAAAACAGGATTGTGATTAATCAACAGCTTTCTGTCAGAAATGCAAAATATCTATTGTCAACCTGCCTATATTTTTAGTTTCTTTTTTTCATTATCCACCTTTTTTTTTTTAATTTTGTTTAGCACTTTTACATACCTCCCAAGTGTCCCATTATATGATGGGGAGTTCCTCTCTAAGACCCCAAATCCCTCTGTCACTATTCCGCACCCTGTGGTGTGTATATAAGTGTATCACCCTGGTGCCCCTGTGTTTAGGAGATCAAACTGTGTGGTGTGTATATAAGTGTATCACCCTGGTGTCCCTGTGTTTAGGAGATCAGACTGTGTGGTGTATATAGAAGTGTTATCACCCTGGTTCCCCTGTGTTTAGGAGATCAGACTGTGTGGTGTGTATATAAGTGTATCACCCTGATGTCCCTGTGTTTAGGAGATCAGACTGTGTGGTGTGTATATAAGTGTATCACCTTAGTGTCCCTGTGTTTAGGAGATCAGACTGTGTGGTGTGTATATAAGTGTATCACCCTGGTGTCCCTGTGTTTAGGAGGTCAGACTGTGTGGTGTGTGTATAGAAGTGTATCACCCTGGTGTCCCTGTGTTTAGCACTTAACATGTAAAAAGTTATATATTGTTGAGTTTATATCCTGACTAGAACAAGGGCAATCTTGCTGCCTAGAGGTGTGTTATTCAAAAGTTACTGCAGCTCAAACTTGATTTTTTAGGTGAAATATCTCAATGGCCTGAAACATTACACTGGCGCTGTTGCTACACCATCCTAGGGAAGTTTATGGTCAGCTGACTAGAGCGGTCCATAGGATAAGTGTAGCAACAGCACCAGTGTAAAATTTCAGGCCATTGAGATACTGCACCTAAAAAAAAATTCACGTTTGAACTTCAATAACTTTTGAATAAAACACCACTTAGGAGCGGAAGTACCCCTTCTTTTACTCAGGAGGATAAACCCTACAATATTATATCTACACTCATATATTTACATATGACGTGTTACTATCCCTTTAACCCATACCAGATGACATACTATGACCGTCATGGTCCTTATACCCTTAAGGACCAGTGACGGTCATAGTACGTCACATACTTTTTACTTACAGCGCTCTACCGGGACTGCTGGAAGTAAAAACGGGGCCTAAAATTGCTCGCTCCAGTACTGAAGCGATCTCTCTTAGGCCTCAAAGCGGCACGCCGGTACGCGCAACAGGTCACGTGTACCAGCACGTCGGCAAGGATCAAAGCGGTCCTTAAGGAAACGTAACTTCCCTGGACTGCTGGTCCTTAACCCTTTAAGCTCTGAAAGCAAAAGCAGATGGACTGGATTCTTTCTTGTAGTGTGAGAAAGACCAGAGGATTTTAGTCTTACCTGTTAAATCCTTTTCTCTTAGTCCATACAGGTTACTAGTAACTTTGGGTAGGCGATCCACCCCTTTAAGTAGGCAGGAACAACAGTGGGTGGAGTCTACCTTCCCTCCTTGGCTTGCAGCTAGCCAGTCAGCTCCAGTAAGATCTGAGACACTAACTACTGACTAGATAGTAGAAGGGAAAGAAGACTCCTGTGAGCATGACCCCGACGGACCCTGCCACGGTCTGCCACAGGAGAGCCAAGCATGGTCCCTTGACAGGGTGGGAGACCAGTAACCTGTATGGACTAAGAGAAAAGGATTTAACAGGTAAGACTAAAATCCTCTTTTCTCTGTCGTCCAATACAGGTTACTGGTAACATTGGGATGTCCGACCATTGAGTTTCCCAGAGGCGGGAAGTAAGGCAAGGACAAGGCGCAAGGCCCCCAAAGTCACCAGAGCATATGAACCATCAGATCAGGGACAGACCAACAAAAACAACTGAAGTGTCAACGGACACTGAACAGGGTTAACAACATCCCAGGAACTGTTGCACAACACACTGAACTAGAGCCAAGAATGAAGGAAGCACCAAAGAAGATCCTAGAAAGGCAAGACTGCCTCTAGGATCTTCCTCCTAAAGCTGATGTCAGCCAATGCCAGCACATCAACACGGTAGTGCTTCACAAAAGTGTGAACAGACAACCAAGTGGCAGCCTTGCACAACTGATCAGCAGAGGCCTGATTCTTGGAAGCCCAAGAAGCCCCAATGGATCTAGTATAATGAGCAGTGACCGGAAAGGGATCAAGCTTCTTCCTTAGTTTGTAAGCGCTACGAATAGTGGACTTGATCCAAGACGCAATAGTCACTTTGGATGCAGGTCTCCCTGCCCTGGGGCCCTCCAGAATGATGAACAGTGCATCAGACTGTCTAATGGATTTAGTGTGATGTACATAAAACTTGAGACAACGCACCACATCTAACAAGTGGAGATCCCTCTCCTTGTCAGAGGTAGGGTCAGGGCAGAAAGAAGGCACCACAGTCTCCTGACTAATGTGGAACTCAGAAACCACCTTCAGGAGAAACTCCTGAGAAGTGCGAAGCACCGCCTTGTCTTTGTGAAAGACCAAAAAGGGTGGTCTACAACACAGAGTATGCAACTCCGCAACACGGCGAACACACACAATCGCCAGAAGAAAGGCCATTTTCCACGTCAGCAGGCATAGAGAAATAGTAGCCAAGGACTCAAAACCAAGTTAAGATGCCACTGAGGAGCGGGAGTCTTGGAAACCGGATGAGTATGAGCAACGTCCTAGAAGAAAACCTTAACATCAGGAAGAATAGCAATGCGCCTCTGAAAAAAAACAGAGAGCAGAAGTCTGAACCTTAAGGGAACTCAAACTGAGGCCCTTATCCACACCATCCTGCAAGAAAGCCAGGACCGTAGGCAGATCAAAATCTGGAGAAAGGTCCCTATCAGCACACCAAGAGAGAAAGGTCGACCAGATGTGCAAGCACTAAGCATAGTAGCCACCACACCAGAAGAAAAACCTTTGAGGACTCAATTTCCAAGCCATCAAAGCTATACAATGAACATTCTCCTTCCACAGGTAACCCGGAATGGCTCCACCACTGAAAGATCCAGAAGCTCCGGAAACCAAGCCTGTCGAAGCCAGTACGGAGCAATCAGAATGACTGGACATCACGCCAGTCTCAATTTCCGTAACACCCTGTGCAACATGGGGAAGGGAGGAGACATGTAAGCCAGAGGAAATAACCAAGGAATGGACATCGCATCAACCGCTAGAGGATCCCTTCAGCGAGAGCAGAACCTCAGAACCTTCTGGTTGTGTCTTGTCGCCATCAGGTCAATGCAAGGAAGACCCCACTTCTGAACAATGAGGGTGAACACCTCTGGGTGCAGTTCCCACTCTCCGCTGTCCACCGAGTGTTGACTGAGGAAGTCTGCCATGATGTTGTCTACGCCAGGAATATGCACTGCGGATATGGCAGGAACGTGTTCTTCTGCCCAGGAAAATATAGCCTTGACCTCTAACCAAGCGGCGAGACTTCTTGTACCGCCCTGCTTGTTGATGTAAGCCACAGCTGTGGCGTTGCCGGACTGGACCCGGACTGGGCGTTCTTCCAGTTGGGGTGTCCAATGGCAAGGGGCATGAAATATCGCCCGAAGCTCAAACACATTAATGAGAAGGAGACACTCCCCCGGAGACCACCGACCTTGAGCACTCAGGCAACCCAGGACCGCTCCCCAGCCGGAGAGGCTGGCATCCGTCGTCATCATGGTCCATAAGGACACCAGGAAGGACTTGCCCTTCAGCAGACTGGAGAGGTCGAACCACCACGACAAACTCAGTTCCACATGAAGAGGGAGGGACACTGACATCTTCAGAAGGTCCGGCTGATCCCTGCACACCTGGATCACAAACCTCTGGAGTTCCCTGGTGTGAGCCATGGCAAACATGACCGCTTCTATGGTGGAAATGAACTTCCCTACTAGAGAGGACAGCTTCTTGGCTGGAACTGGATCGTGAGTCAGAACAGCAGAAACCCTGTGAGTGATCTGGTGAGACACCTAATCCATGAGAAACACCATGCTCTGCTGAGTGTCAAAGAGAAGGCCCAGGAAGACCAGACGCTGGGATGGGACAAAATCCGACTTGTCCATGTTGATGATCCACCAGTGATGGGTGAGAGCATGAATGCAGTCCTGAACCTACTGATGAAGAAGTTCCGCAGAAGGGACTTTCAGAAGCAGGCCGTCCATGTATGGAGTAATTCTGATGGCGTCCCAATGGAGAATGGATACTAAGGCTCCCACAACACAGATGAAGACTTGAGAAGCTGTAGTCAGACGAAAGGAGAGAGCTGAAAACTGAAAGTGCCCTTGGTCTCAGGCAAATCTGAGATACTGCAATGTGTAGATGTGTAGATAAGTGTCCTGAAGATCCAGAGAGGCAAGGAATTCCTCAGGTAACATAGCAGCAATAACCGTCCTTAGGGACTCCTGCTGATAATGAGTCCTGATCACAAAGGAATTGAGATCCTTCAAATCCAAAATGGGACGACAGCCGCCGTCCTTCTTGGAGACCACAAAGAGGTTTGAGTAAAAACCCATACCTCTGTCCCGAACTGGAACAGGTTCCAGAACATCCTTGTCCCTAAGGGCCTGGATAGCGCCACTGAACAGACTGCGTTTCTCTATGTCCTGGAGAGTATGAGAGGGAAAAAAACGAAAGGGAGGAAGAGAGACAAAAGGGATCCTGTACCGTTCCACCACCACCTGCAAAACCCAGGGGTCTGCCACAGAATCCTCCCAGACGCTGTGGTAGTGACGCAGATAGCCACCCACAGCCGAGTGGGGACCTGGGTTCGGAGAGTCATGCCGAAGCAAGCTTGGAAGCCTTAGGCTTGGAGGAGACCTTGGGATTCCATTGTTGTTTGGGCTTGGAGGATGAACGAGGAGCTGAGGGAACCGCCTGGTTCGCTGGACGTGTCTCAGTCTGCAAGGAACGAAAAAGCTGATTACACTTGACAGATGACTGCCTCCTGGGGGACCATCAGCAGGACGGTATTCTTGCTCCCTGTGGCCTCACTAATGAGATCCTTAAGATCTGGCCCAAACAAAGAGGTGCCTTGAAAAGGCAATGAGAGCAAAGCTTTCTTGGAAGCAGTGTCAGCAGACCAGATCTTGAGCCAAAAAGCTCGCATGGCAACCACAGACACTATGGAAACCCTTGCCACCAAAGAGATGGCATCAAATAAGGCAGCAGAAACATAGAGCTGGGCCTCAGAAATGTTGGCAAGAAGCCACAATATATCCGAAGTAGGAGCACCCTGATGGACAGCCAGGGTGAGCTGTTCAGTCCAGGCCGCAGTGGCCCGGTTCACCCATGCCAAGCGAATGCTGGACGCATGGCAGTACCAGCAGTGGCAAAAATGGACTTGAGGGAGACCTCAAGTTTCTTGCCAGTCCAGTCTTTCAGAGCGGATGCATCAGCAACTGGCAAGGAAGTGGGACTTAGATAGCATAGAGACAGGTGCATCCACTTGGGTGGATGAACCCACTGAGCAAGCACTGCCTCAGAGAAGGCAGCAAGTTACTAGCAGACTAGAGGAGGTTATAGGAGGAGTAGAGAGGTGGAGTGATCATACTGCTCACATAGTGTGGATAGTCAGTGAATTGCTGGTTATAGGAGAAGTATAGAGGTGAAGTGAACATACTGATCCGGTAGTCTGGAGTAGTCAGTGAGATATTAGCAGTGGAGTGGAGGTTATAATTAGTATGGAGAGCTGGAGTGTGCATACTGCTCAGGTAGTATGGAATAGTCAGTGAGTTGTTAGTAGTGGAGTGGAGGTTATAGTTAGGTGTGGAGAGCTAGAGTGATCATACTGATCAGGTAGTGTGGAACAGTCAGTGAGGTGTTAGCAGTGGAGGTTATAGTTAGTATGGAGATCTGGAGTGATCATACTGCCTCAGGTAGTGTGGAATAGTCAGTGAGTTGTTAGTAGTAGTGAGTGGAGGTTATAATTAGTATGGAGTGATCATACTGCTCAGGTAGTGTGGAATAGACAGTGAGGTGTTAGCAGTGGAGTGGAGGTTATAGTTAGTATGGAGAGCTCTAGTGATCATAACTGCTCAGGTAGTTGTGGAATAGACAGTGAGGTGTTAGCAGTGGAGTGGATCTTATAGTTAGTATGGAGAGGGTGGAGTGATCATACTGCTCAGGTAGTGTGGAATAGACAGTGAGGTGTTAGCAGTGGGAGTGGAGGTTATAGTTAGTATGGAGAGCTCTAGTGATCATACTGCTCAGGTAGTGTGGAATAGTCAGTGAGGTGTTAGCAGTGGAGTGGAGGTTATAGTTAGTATGGAGAGCTCTAGTGATCATACTGCTCAGGTAGTGTGGAATAGTCAGTGAGTTGTTAGTAGTGAAGGTTATAGTTAGTATGGAGAGCTGGAGTGATCATACTGCTCAGGTAGTTATGGAATAGTCAGTGAGTTGTTAGCAGTGGAGTGGAGGTTATAGTTGGTATGGAGAGCTGGAGTGATCATAGTGCTCAGGTATTGTGGAATAGTCAGCGAGTTCTTAGTATTGGAGTGGAGGTTATAGTTAGTATGGAGATCTGGAGTGATCATAGTGCTCAGAGGTATTGTGGAATAGTCAGCGAGTTCTTAGTATTGGAGTGGAGGTTATAGTTAGTATGAGAGAGCTGGAGTGATCATACTGCTCAGGTAGTGTGGAATAGTCAGTGAAATTGTCACAGTGGAGTGGAGGTTATAGTTAGTATGGAGAGCTGGAGTAATCATACTGCTCAGGTAGTGTGGAATAGTCAGTGAGTTGTTAGCAGTGTAGTGGAGGTTATAGTTAGTATGGAGATCTGGAGTGATCATATTGTTCTGGTAGTGAAGAATAGTCTGTGAGTTGTTAGCAGTGTGTTGTTAGCAGTCTTGTAGCTTTACAAAGAAGTGGTTAGTTATAAACTAGGAAAGAAAATGTTAAGGGGTACTTCTACATCTTTATAGAGCTAAAAGTGTTAAAACACCTCCTCCTTTAATTTTGTGTTCAGTAAATACAAAGTGCGTGTGGAGGAAAAATCACTATCGCAAACTGTACCCAGCTGCCATTCTCAGAAGAAATATGATTCATCAATTTGGCATCATAATTCAAGGAGGAGGAAAAAGAAAAACACAGCTCTAGGCTAGAGAAATTGTGCTTGGTAAGAATTTCCAGCTGTTCATCACAGAGAACAAAAATAAAATGATGAATTCTGCATTGCCTCGTACCAATAAATGTACGTTTCAGATGAAATGCCAGGGCAATAACTTAGTTTGGGATGGCCTTCCCACTTTTACCCCTGTGAGTGCCAGAAGGGGATCTGATGTATTGTTACAGACTAGATACCCCTCCGGCACTCAGATGGTTAACTAGCTTTCTTTCGCCTGTCTTCCATCATCCTGGGTCTAAACAGAATGGTGCCATGTACCGAGTCAAAAGGGAACAAATCCAAACCGGATACACTTTTGCCATGATACATACACCTGACTACTTTTTAGGGGGCTTGTTAAAATGGGGCACTCAAAGGGTTAAAGTTTCGCCTATATACACTTTCATTTATGACAGATCTGAGACGTTTTGACCCAATGAAAACATTAAAAAAAAATAAAATGATATGGGAGTGCATAATATTTAAAGTGGAACTATAACGCACATTTACTTTACCCCCCAATCAATTGTTAGGATTTTGGGAATCATGGAAATAGCATTATTAAAGTTTCTTAAAGCTGAACTTTAACTCAAATAAAGTGACCCCCAAATCATTAAGTATATAGCGATACTTATATCCATTCTAGTATTTCCCTGAATCAGTTCAGCATTATTGATAATTTCAACTCATTCCCAGACGCACAGACAGGCTTCTTGCTGTACCGGCATCTGTGCACCTGCAACGTCAGTCCCTTCCTGTACCTTAAGGTACAATGCAACACCCCCCTCACCAATGATAGAGGAGACCGGACGGACAGAGTAGGTGCATGGATGTCTCTTTGGCAAAATGAATGAGCTGAGGCCTGTGCGTTTTTGTACGAGTTGGATTTATCAATAAAGCTGGACTTATTCAGGGTAATACTAGTGCATAATGATTTGGGGGGCACTTGATTTTCAGTGATAGTTCCGCTTTAAGTGCTGGCATGAGTTGCAATCCCACATCAGAAGAAGCTTACATCAACAGGACAGCGCAGACATCTTGGAGGGATCTGTATGCCTGCGCAGTCCATCCCAGCCTGTACCATATGGTTACAATGCAACTCCTCCTTTCGCAAATAACATATCAGTGACAAGACAGGATAGACAACACAGACGCACAAATCACTCTTCCCTGTCCTACTGATGTCAGTTTTCATATGAAGTTATGAATGCAACTCATACCGGCACAACTTAAACTTTAATATGCTATTTTCATGATTAACAAGATACTAGAAATTACTTGGGTGTGTGCATGACAGTTCCACTTTAAACAGACATGAACCCATTTCATGTTTTGGTGATTATGCCCCTTTAATGTCAGCTTTTCTTGATTGGTCATTTAGGAATGATTACATACTGTTCCAGGAGAAAGTTAAATTATAATGACCTTGGAATAAAGAATCATCCCAGCAGTGGAAGTAATCTTCTTGCATTGAGCAGGAAAAGCCCTATTTTTCCCCCATAGTAAAACGTTACTGGTCCTTTAAATGTTGAAAGGGAACTATGCCTTATTAATAAGTGCATCTTATTTGATTTTGTCTGAGTAGAACGGATCTGTAACAGAGGTCTGCATCAAGATCATGCCTCCCCATAACAAAAGATGGGCTTCAGCACACACTTAACCCTTTAAGGCCCAGCCACGTGTGTTCATGAACGCCACTTAAGGGCCACTGACTTTTTTTTTTTTTTTTTTTTTTTTTTTTTTTTTTTAGAAATCCTATCTGAAACAAGGCTCCCCAAATGGCATGCAGCTGTGTGCGTAGCTCTGAAATCCACGACGGTCCTTGCACATCATAGTCCTTATCGCAACGTCCAACCCATGACGTGCCAGGACCCCGTCATGGATCCCTAAAGTGGAAACTTTGACCCCGAACCAACTTGATCTCAATACACAGATTTTGTTAGTCCGTCTCTAATTCACTGTTTTTTTTGGGTTTTTTTACATTGTTTTGAAGATATATCTGCATTAAAAATATAACTAGATGACGTCACTGGCATTATCTGCGGTACAACATGCAAGTGTGCTGTACCGCAGGCTGTCTGGCCATCCCCATCATCACTAATACCACCCATCAACTTTCCGCATCACACCCCTGGAATGCACGCTCCCTCCGGTTATGCTTGGCAGCGCGTCCTCGTTCTACAAATGATAAGGGGGCAGTGGCTTAATATTAATGATTGGAAGATGGAGATCTCTGCCTATCGTTTCACCGATCTCCTACAATCATGCACCATATCGAGGGTTAAGTATCAAGATGAAGGGAGCCATAATTGGGCTGTGGGTCTAGTTAAAGGGCTAGTAATACCTAATTTCAAGTTTATTTAGTATTGTAGGCATTAAAAAAATATTAAGAATTATGCAAGTCTTATCTCTCAAACTAAAGTTCCCTCTCCCTGGGTGTTTCAGCAAGTCTGCCATGTAGCTGACAGACTTGGATTCTGGTCCGCAGACCGGCTGGCGGCTCTTCAGCAGAACCGAGATCATGATCTTTAAAATGAACTACTTCACTGGAAAGGTCTACAAAGTGTGCTTGGTTTGCAAGCATACTTTGTAGACCGTTCCAATGAAGTAGTTATTTTTAAAGATTGAGATTTCTGCTCTGCAGAAGAGCCGCTGGCCGGTCTTCGGACCAGAACCCAAATATGTCAGCTACAGTGCCGACATCATGGAGGGAGGAACGTTAGTTGAGAATATCTCTCAAACCATAAAGTTTTGAGAGATAAGACTTACATAGTTTTTAATGCCTACAATACTAAATAAACTTGAAATAGGTACTACTATCCCTTTAAATAACAGAACTGGGATTGGGGCCAAACATAGGAAGGCGATAGTTTGGCTTTAAGGGGTTAAAGGGATAGTAATACTTGCAAATTACTAATCCCCATATTGTAAGCTTTGCTAAAAAGAAACTTATGGCCCCCCCAATGTCATCTCTCAAACCCTTATGGTTTGAGAGATGATAGCGCTCAAAGTTTCCCCCCCTCTCTCCCCCCTTCCCCCTCTCTCGGCTCTGCAGCATTGCCGAGATCGCGTTTATAAAAAAGAAATCCTTCACTAAAACGGTCTTCTGCGTGTGCTTACAAACCAAGCACATGTAGAAGACCGTGTTCAGTGAAAATTCTTTTTTATAAACGCGATCTCGGCTCAGCTGCAGAGCCGCCTGATGCACACAAGACTGTCGTACGACAGCTTCCCCTGTAGTCAGCATTCAGTCAGGGAAGGGGGGAGAGAGGGGGGAACTTTGAGTGCTATCATCTCTCAAACCATAAGGGTTTGAGAGATGACACTGAGGGCAAAAAGTTTCTTTTTAACAAAGCTACAATATGGTGATTAGTAATTTGCAAGTATTACTGTCCCTTTAATGATGCATAAGGTACACTAGTGCCTCATCACATTTTCA